>VLTN01000056.1:0-239071 GCA_008330645.1 Cafeteria roenbergensis
ACGGCCTTTGGTGACCGGCCGAGGGAGCGTGCGCGCTGGGCCTTCCGCTGGCTGTCGAGGCTGAACGAGGTCATCGCCAAGGGACTGGCGACCCAGCTGATCGGGCAGACGCAGTACCTGCGACAGCAGGTGGAGCGTATGCGGTGAGCAGGGGCGGCTGATTGGCGACTCGAGGCAGTGTGATGGCAGGGATCTGGGACTTGAGACTTGGGATTGTGGGTTTGGCGCGGTTTGTGACTCATCGGTGATGGAGTTGCTGGATTGGTGATTGGTGAGTCTGTGAATCGAGTGTGTGGCATGGTTACGCGAGCTTTTGACCCCCCCCAACGATGTTCATCAACCCCAAGCCTAGCATCCGCCAACACTGACAAGCGGAGGCCAGACGGGCGGTGGAGGTGCGGCTGCCGCCAGCGCGGCGGGAGCGGCGACCGAGATGACGACGGGCGGCGGCGGCGCAGCGGCAGCTAGTGCGGCTGGCGCTCCAACCGGCCACGAGACACCGGCGGTCGCGCAGCCAAGGGCGGATGCGGCACAGGTCTACTCGGTCAGGCGAACGCCGGCGATCGGGTTGGCCAGGGACGGACCCGACGCGGACGCGGACGGCAACGACCCCAACTGGAAGGGCATCTCGCTCAAGAAACTCGTGAGGAGCTCGCTGAAGCGCGCAAACCGCAGCGATGCGACCAAGGAGGTGGGCGACATCCTGCTGCGATGCGAGGAGGTCGCCAAGGGAGCCTACCGGGACTACGAGCGGGACAGCAAGGAGTACAAGGACGCCTGCACCGAGGCACGGTACTTCAGGCCGGACAAGGACTGCGTCGTGGGCAAGGAGGCCGACCTTCATGCCGCCAGGGTGAAGAAGCGCTACCAGCTGGCGCACGTGTGGAGGTCGGACATCGCGGGGGCTGTCGAGGGCCTGGAAGAGCTGCGCGCCGAGATCGAGGAGCTGGCGCTGGAGGCGATGATGGAGCTCGGATCTGACGACGAGTCGTCGGATGACATGGAGGCAGCGGCAAACCTGCTGGAGGATTTCATCAAGGCCTGCACGGGAGCCCGCTGCCTGGCCGCAGCGACAGGGTTCGAGGGCTTCTTGCCCGACACCCTGGGTAAGCTGCCGGGCGAGCTGAAGGCCAAGCTCCGCAAGTGCCTGTACGGCGACGGGGTGACAGCGCGGGCGAACGAGCAGACCGAGGCGCCCTGGCAGCGCAAGATGGTGCTGCACCACGATGACATGCTGCGCATCAAGCACGAGTGCGCCTTCCTGCGCCGGCTGGCCAAGGCGCGCAGGGCCTGCACAGCACGCTGCAGGGCCGAGGCGCTGGCCAAGGGCACGACGGAGAAGCGTGTCGCCAACATCGACGACCCGGCCATGTTCCGCGTCATGAGCGACCTGGTCGCGTTCCGGGAGGCATGCGTGCCGGGAACGCACTACTGGCTCCGCAACACGATGATGGGACCCCGCGGGCTCACGGACGAGGAGTTTGCGGTGGTGGAACGCTACCGCATCGGAGCCTCCGATGCCGACCACGTGGTGCCGGACGGCGTGTCGATCAACTGCGCGTGCATGCAGCGAGACACCACCGCGAGAGGCACCGTCCACATCGGCGGGATCTCGGGCGTGGCACACCACCTGGCGCGTTGCCGCTGCGGCAAGGGCTCCACCATTCGGGCGCACAACGACGTCCGCGACGTCCTGCACGCGGCGGTGCGCTCGGCGGGACTGCAGTCGGTGGTGGAGCCCTCCAGCTGGCAGGACGGGCAGACGCGCTTCGGGTCCCAGCCGGGGTCCAGCGAGGCCGCGCGCAAGCGACCGGACCTGCGGGTGCACGTCGACTTCGAGACCACCTGTCTCGTCGACGTGCAGATCACCTCGGCGGTGAGCAAGTCCTACGTGACGCAGGGCCTGCAGAACATGGACGCCTTTCTCGAGCGCCGTGAGAATGACAAGATGAGGGAGTACAAGAAGAGCTCAGCTACAAAGGACAACTTGAGCTCCATTGTGCCCTTCGTTGTCACGACCACGGGACGCATGGGACCGGCGGCCTTCGCCTTCCTCAAGAAGGTGGCGGACACGGCCTTCGGCGACCGGCCGAGGGAGCGTGCGCGCTGGGCCTTCCGCTGGCTGTCGAGGCTGAACGAGGTCATCGCCAAGGGACTGGCGACCCAGCTGATCGGGCAGACGCAGTACCTGCGACAGCAGGTGGAGCGCATGCGGTGAGCAGGGGCGGCTGAGTGGCGACTCGAGGCAGTGTGATGGCAGTGATCTGGGCTTGGGTCTTGGGATTGCGGGTTTGGCGTGATTTGTGATTCATCGGTGATGGAGTGGCTGGATTGGTTTTTGATGAGTCTGTGAATCGAGTGTGTGGTATGGTGACGCAAGTTTTCGACCCCCCCCAACGATGTTCATTCAACCGCCCCCCCCCCCCCCCAACGATGTTCAATCATGAAAGCAGAGTTCAATCTCTTGACGTGCAAGCATGAAATGGGGGTGCTCTTCACCCAATGACCTGGCGAAGATTTCACAGCACCTAGTAAGCAGATCCAGCGCCGCATCGTACTCCCCCTTGTCACGCCGACACTGCGCCATCGTGTACAGCGTGCTCGCGAAGCTCGGGTGCTCCTCGCCCAGCGACGAGGCGTGGATGTCCCTGCACCGCTTCAGCAGCTCCAGCGCCGCATCGTACTCCCCCTTGTCACGCCGACACTGCGCCATCGTGTACAGCGTCTTCGCGAAGCTCGGGTGCTCCTCGCCCAGCGACGAGGCCTCGATGTCCCTGCACCGCTCCAGCAGCTCCAGCGCCGCATCGGTCTCCCCCTTGTCACGCCGACACTGCGCCATCGTGTACAGCGTGTTCGCGAAGATCGGGTGCTCCTCGCCCAGCGACGAGGCCTGGATGTCCCTGCACCGCTCCAGCAGATCCAGCGCCGCATCGTACTCCCCCTTGTCACGCCGACACTGCGCCATCGTGTACAGCGTGTTCGCGAAGATCGGGTGCTCCTCGCCCAGCGACGAGGCCTGGATGTCCCTGCACCACTCCAGCAGCTCCAGCGCCGCATCGTACTCCCCTTTGTTCATTCGACACTGCGCCATCGTGGTCAGCGTGTTCGCGAAGATCGGGTGCTCCTCGCCCAGCGACGAGGCCTGGATGTCCCTGCACCGCTCCAGCAGATCCAGCGCCGCATCGTACTCCCCCTTGTCACGCCGACACTGCGCCATCGTGTACAGCGTGTTCGCGAAGCTCGGGTGCTCCTCGCCCACCGACGAGGCCTGGATGTCCCTGCACCGCTCCAGCAGCTCCAGCGCCGCATCGTACTCCCCCTTGGCACGCCGACACTGCGCCATCGTGTACAGCGTGTTCGCGAAGCTCGGGTGCTCCTCGCCCAGCGACGAGGCCTGGATGTCCCTGCACCGCTCCAGCAGCTCCAGCGCCGCATCGTACTCCCCCTTGTCACGCCGACACTGCGCCATCGTGTACAGCGTGTTCGCGAAGATCGGGTGCTCCTCGCCCAGCGACGAGGCCTGGATGTCCCTGCACCACTCCAGCAGCTCCAGCGCCGCATCGTACTCCCCTTTGTTCATTCGACACTGCGCCATCGTGGTCAGCGTGTTCGCGAAGATCGGGTGCTCCTCGCCCAGCGACGAGGCCTGGATGTCCCTGCACCGCTCCAGCAGATCCAGCGCCGCATCGTACTCCCCCTTGTCACGCCGACACTGCGCCATCGTGTACAGCGTGTTCGCGAAGCTCGGGTGCTCCTCGCCCAGCGACGAGGCCTGGATGTCCCTGCACCGCTCCAGCAGCTCCAGCGCCGCATCGTACTCCCCCTTGTCACGCCGACACTGCGCCATCGTGTACAGCGTGTTCGCGAAGCTCGGGTGCTCCTCGCCCAGCGACGAGGCCTGGATGTCCCTGCACCGCTCCAGCAGCTCCAGCGCTACAATGTACTCGCCTCGTTCCAGCAGGCGGAAAGCACATGCCCGAAGCCTCGTCTCTATAGCCTTTCTGCCATCAAAGTTCTCGCTCCACCCCGCCGCCACCAACAAGCACAACATCTCCAACGGGCCATTTGAGGACTCCCGTGCGCACGTCTCCGACAGCGAATGCGCTGCACCGCCTCGATGGTGCCGCCACGCCTCGCTGCACAGCCGCTCACTCAGCCGCAAACCGCGCAGCTGTGACGCGACCATGCCCTTTGCCAGTCGCGCTGAGTCGTCACCGAACGACAACGCAGCGCCTCGCCGTTCGCTCCGCGCGCCGGACCCAGACACCTTCACGCGCCGCCCGCACTCTCGCTGCATGGCCGCCCATGCCTGCCCGACAGCCATGCCGCCAGCGGCCGCTGCCTGACCCACCATCACCGCCGTCTCCACTGACACGCCGCACCCCTTCGCCGCCACGCCCCGGGCTACGCAGCACGCCAACAGCCAGTCCGCTTCCGCCTCGACGCCACATGTACCTCCCTCGGATACCAGACCCTCCAGCGCCGCTGCCCCGCTCGACCCGGGGCTCGGCAGGCTCGCGCACGCTGCAGCGGCGCGCAGCACCGATGGAGGCAGCCCCACACCGCCGGGCTCCCCTGCTCGGTCCAGTATCACGTCCAGCACCCGCCAGGCGTGCCGCAGCCCCAGCCCGCGGCAGTGAAGGCCGGCCTTGACCGCTCGCCGCACCGACGCCACGTCATCAGCCAGCCCCTCTCGCCAGCATGCGACGAGCTGCTCCTGCACCGCGTCCGCCGCCATGCCCACGTTGTCAGCGCCCAGCAACACGCCGCCAGCCGCCACAAGCCGGCCCATCGCGTGACCCTCCGCAGCCGCACCACCGGCCATCAAGGCATCCGGTGACACCGGCTCTGCCCCTGCCTCCCGCAGCACGACCGCCGCCTCGGGGCGGAACAGGGCCGTCAGGTGATCCGCGCGCCAGTACTGCTCGGGCCGCGGCAGGAGCACTCTGATCGCTCCGTCGCTCGACTGCAGCATCGCCACCCCGCAGCAAGACGCCATCGGGCCCAGCTCGACCGCGCTCCACGCAGGAGTGGTGGGGCCAGTCAGAAGCCCAGTCTCCCGAGCGGCCAGCGTGGCCAGGGCAGCGTCAGTCGAGCCGCTCTCCGGCAGCCCCACCACTCGCAGCACCGGCGAGCACGAGGAAGAACTATCCACACCTCTACCGCCACCTTCACCATCAGCGCCACACGGGCCCCCGGACGCAGCGGCCCACACGACCGCAACCTGGCCACCTGCCGCCGCGCCGCTGCCGGTCACGTCGGGGATGCAGAGCCGGTGCGTGTCCAGCAGCACCACCTCGCCCCACGGCAGCGCGTGCAGCTCAACGTCGAACGGCAGACGCTGGATGTGGCCTCGCAACCACCGTTGCCGGGATTTAGAGTGCTCCGCGTGCACCGGCCGCAGCGGGTCCAGCACCACGCCGTGCTCCGCCTCCACCGCCGCGCACACACCCGAGCTCTCGGCCGCATGCCGCCCCGCCCCCACGCTCTCCAGCAGCACGTCCGTTGCCGGGCCCAGCCGCGGGAAACTGTCCGGGTCCCTTTCACCCCGCACCCTCCGGTACTCGTGCCGCGTGAACAAGCCTGAGCTGGGACTAATCAGACTCGGGGCCAGGTGCAGCCCCGCCGCCAGCTCCTCCGCCACGCCGTCCAGCTCTGCGCACACGTGTGTCGTCTTCCCGCCGTCGCCCGACCCCACCCGCAGCGTGTCGCCGCCGACCGCGTGCCGCGAGAACCCCTGCACGCGGTACACCCGCTCCGGCCGACCAGCCGCGTCGCGCACCGTCACGTCCACGCACGACGCCAGCGGCACCGTCAGCAGCCGCGCGGCGTCCGCCTCGTGGAGGTGCGTGAGCATGGCCAGCTCGTGCTTGGCCGCCTTGTCCGCCATCACGGAGGAGCCCTTGTAGATGCCCACTGTGTCCTCGGCGATCTTGAAAAAGGCCCCCGTGCTGGGGTCGGCCACCTTGACGCCGCCCGCGATGCCTGCGTTCACCACTCGGAGACTCTCGCCGCCCCGCAAGCGGCCCACGCACTCCTGCGTGATGGCCTGAAGCGTCCTGTCGTCGCCGCAGCGCTTGCGCTGCTTGGCGTCGTGGAAGGCCCGAGCGATGGCGTCGGAGGCGCCCTCAGTGATGCGCTGGAAGGCTCGCCTCACACCTGCCAGCTCCTCCAGCCGCTCCAGGTGGTCGTGGGCGGTGAGCGTGGGCTTGTTGCGGAGGCGCGCGGCCTCGTCGCCCACGGTGTCGGGGCGGGCCGCGACAGCTCCGGCCGGCCCCTCAGCATGGGGCGACAGGTCGGATTCGGGAACCGCGGCAACTGGAACTGCACCACCATGCGTGGCATGGCCCAGGACAAGGGAAACAGCGCGCTCCGGCTCAGTTGAGTATCTGGTCGCTTCCGCAGTGCCGGCTTGCGGGGCTTCGAAAGCCACTGCCGCGGGCGCCACACTGATGGGAGGCAAGTATGTATCCCGTCCACTGTCTGCGCAACGATCAGCCACTGCGAGGAAGCGGGCGGGCGGCAAAAGCGAGGGAAGCAGCAATCGAACTTGGCCGGCTGGCAGCTCGCACCCCACCGACAGCCCGCACCCCAGTCACAACGCGCGCCCCCGAGGCTGCGCAAACGGCTTGCTATACGATGAGGGAGCACCCGGTACCCCCCTCACTTGGTTCTCAGGTGCAGGTTGGGACTGCGAGAGTGAGAAAGAGTGTTGTTCTCCGGGCGCGTGGGCAAGATCGTAGTTGGGTTGGACTGAGCCGGGAACTCACATCCTGTGATTCGCAGTCTTGAGTTGACTCTGCCGGGCCCGGAAGCCGCCGAAGCGCTCGCCCGACGCTAGACTGTTGGAAGGCAGCGCTCGCCGGTCACCCGCCCGTGGCTCCGCCATCCTGTGCCTGCCACCCCGTCTCTGTCCTGCGCAAAAGCTCCCGCAAAACCGGCCGCAAATCTCACGGCTGTGGATAGCGTCGGAAGAGGCGCCCCTCGCCCACCTGCAGGCCGTGCCGCTTCCCTGGAGCCAGCCCTACCGCCGCGCGGGAAGACAGGGAACTGTCGCTGTTGCTTGATGAACGGCGCGGGGGCAAGTGGACCGCATCACCACCGCTCCGAAGCTCGCACCAGAGAATCGGCTACAAAGGACAACATGAGCTCCATTGTGCCCTTCGTCGTCACGACCACGGGACGCATGGGACCGGCGGCCTTCGCCTTCCTCAAGAAGGTGGCGGACACGGCCTTCGGCGACCGGCCGAGGGAGCGTGCGCGCTGGGCCTTCCGCTGGCTGTCGAGGCTGAACGAGGTCATTGCCAAGGGACTGGCGACCCAGCTGATCGGGCAGACGCAGTACCTGCGACAGCAGGTGGAGCGCATGCGGTGAGCAGGGGCGGCTGAGTGGCGGCTCGTGGCAGTGTGATGGGAGTGGTCTGGGACTTGAGACTTGGGATTGTGGGTTTGGCGCGGTTTGTGATTCATCGGTGATGGAGTTGCTGGATTGGTGATTGGTGAGTCTGTGAATCGAGTGTGTGGCATGGTGACGCGAGTGCCTTGAGTCCCCAGCCTCCGCTCCCACAAGAAGGGTGATGAGAGCCTTGATCCCACTCGGCCGATGCAGACTGCAAGCAGTGCGCCTGACTTTGCCGCAGGACACTTCCCGATTTGTGCCACCAGCCTTTCGCCACGCCAATAACTTGTTTTCTTCCACACCGTTCGCCACGCATGAGAGGCAGGCCCGCGGGCGCCCTCTTCGACGAATTCACGCGCACATGCTGGCCCATGCGACAAGGTGCTCGTCAGACACCGGGAACCCTCCGCAGAGTGCAGCCTCCTCGAGGAAGAGGTATTTGTTTGGGGCGTGGTGAACCTGCCATCGGCTTCGCCACGCTGCAAGCACCGTTGCAGCGCCTGAGGCCTTTCTGGCGTCGTATGACGCCCACAATGGCCACGATTCGTCGCCGGGACGCACCACCCGCAGCTGCCCCGTCCGAGCGTCTTCTGCCATCGGAAGCGGCACCGCGCGTGTGAGGCCACACTGGAAGAATGGTCCGGTCGCTGCGCTTTCAATCGGCTGGTAGAACCAGTGCATCTCCTCACGCCGAGAGAGGCAGCCCCGCGAGCCACGCTGCTTAGGCCAGCGTCGTTCTGTTTCGAGCAGGAACCCGCCCTGTTGGGAGTTCTCAAACACCGCAAACACCGCCCTGCGGTGAACATAGAGTGACAAGTATCCAGACTGCACTGGCGTGCCTGAGATTATGCTCCGTGTGGGCAGGTGGGCTTGACGGCCTGCCGGTCCGGTAGCCGCCGGCCCCTGGCGCCAGTCTTCCTCCACTTGGAGCATCCCTGGTGTCCAATCCGCAGGCATGAACGCAGACCACTCCCAGTGAGCACGAATTGTGTCCGCCGTGACGACGAAATCGTCCTCAAATATACCTGCCACATGAGGGCGGCGCGGCGCCGCCTCAGCCTCTAAAAGTGTCCGCTCCCGGGCGGACCACTCGAATCGGAGCGTCAGCTCCGCAGCGTGCGACCATACGCGAACCCGCACGGCAGTGCCGCGAGTGGCCACGCGCCAATCGGCTATAGCTGCGCGGAGCGCCGTTGGCCATGCCCCTGCAGTCCCCCCCCCCAGAGTCGATAAATCTCCTCTCTTTCAATCATATATCGAAAATGTCGCTCCGCTCTTTTCCTCTTGATAATTCTTTGGGTCAACTGCTATTGAGATACTTCATGATGGGGGTGCGAAATTAAGAGTGAAACGATCTTTAATTTTGCGAATATGGTCATGTCGAAAAATAATAGTGGAATCTAGAAAGAAGATCATAATAAGAAAAAATAATAAAGAGATTTCACTAGATTTCGCTAAAAATATTTCTAAAGTGAACTAAAAAAAGAGTACATACTGACTAATATTTCACTATTTCACTGATTTCACCATAAAAAAATAATTTATATAGAAAAAGCATATTTTATGAAAAAATGATAGGAAAAAGTTTTAGGGGTGTGAAAACAGGGAAAAAGTGAAAAAGTGGTTAATATATACGTTTTTTGATTTCACTATTAAAAGAGGGGAATAAATGGAGGGGGAAATAGAGGGATGAAATAATAAGAAAAAAATAATAAAGAGATTTCACTAGATTTCGCTAAAAATATTTCTAAAGTGAACTAAAAAAAGAGTACATACTGACTAATATTTCACTATTTCACTGATTTCACCATAAAAAAATAATTTATATAGAAAAAGCATATTTTATGAAAAAATGATAGGAAAAAGTTTTAGGGGTGTGAAAACAGGGAAAAAGTGAAAAAGTGGTTAATATATACGTTTTTTGATTTCGCTTTATAAAGAGAGAGAGAATTTTGGAGGGGGAACAGAGGGGGGTGGTATGGGGAAAAGTGAACATAGATAGAGAAAATAGAGGAGTTTCTACATAGAGAATCAATACATAGAAAGAGTGGATTGTGTGAACAAGAAAGAGGGAAATAGAATAAGTGAGAGGTAAGTGAAAGGCGATTCGTTTTTTAATCGTGGTATCAAATGTATAATTACTACATATGTATGTTGTATCATTAAGTTGGTCGAGTGAATGCTATCACACCCACTGGTGTGAAAAGTTTGAAAGCTACAAAAAAGCAAATGAATTATATATGAAAACGTTGAAAGATCAAGCAAAAGGATTAACTGTGGAATTTCTTCAAGGAGATGAAACTTTAGAGAAACAATTTAAAGAATGGAAAGAGGAAAATTCAGAATTCAATTTGATGACAGAAAAAGAAATAGATGACTGTGAATGTGGATCGACTTTGAAGTCATACATAAAAGAATCATTGAGTTTTATGCATGAATATGTGGATTCTGATGAGCAATTTGACATAGCATTTAAATAAAAAGAAAACAAAAGCTAAAATATTTTTAGAAGTTTATTGGGCAAGATAATTTATTCAAAACTTATTTTTACTGTTTTATTGAACTTTATAAACAAGCTTACTATTTGAAGTATATATGTTTCCTTATTCATATACTTTTTGAATGTAATATTAATAACGTAGTCCTTCCATTTTTCAGATTGTAGTTTTCTTTCTATCCAACATAACAGCTTTTTAAATTTCGTTTCCATAGTATTTACCATATATTGTTATACGATAAATAGCAATTAAAAAATAAACTTATTTTTTTGAAGTTTTATTTTTTCCAAAAACACTTAAAGAATTACCGAGTGTATATAATTAATTCCGATGAACCAAATTATCAGTCAACCAGATTTCGAAACAATCCTCGGGTCAGTATCAAGCATTGAACTTGGTCAAGTGATTGCCCATTATTTAAGAGATTCCATAGTTACCCAAAGAGGTAAAGAAATGTCCATTTTTAGAATAACAGATTTAATAACATGGGAGCAAATCACAAAAGATGAATTCACAAGACTGTCATTAAAGCTACTCACTGATTCATCAAATCATTGGATTAGTGAACTAAAAGCTGAAAAAAAACAACGCACGGATGACCTTAAAAAGAGTATTTTGGAAATTGAACAAGAACGAGAAGAATTAACAGATAAAGCACAAATTAGTTCAAACACTAAGAAGGAAAAAGCGAAAAAGAAGGAACTGGCTTTACTAACTGATGAATTTACAGACAGAATCAAACAATTTACAAAATGTAAGTATTTGAAAGTATGTGATTTTGAGAGAGATATTTTAAAAATGCTTTTGATTGAGCTTATGAACAATGATATTGTTTTTGATTGTGATTCTGACGGAATTCATTTCTTAAATGGGCGTTATGATCTGATTAAAGGAGAATTTTCAGAAAGACAACCAACACATTATATTTCAACTCTTGGAAACAACTCATATAATTATGAAGAACCAACAAAAGAGAATGAAGTATATATGATGAACGAAATATCAAAATTATTTAATAGCATTGAAGACAGAGATTACACGTTATATTTATTAGGTTCGATTTTGAGTGGACGATTCAGTAAACAACAAATATGGCTATTCTTTTATGGGCTTGGTGGATGTGGTAAATCATTTTTAATAGATTTATTCGCTGCTTGTGCTGGTGATCAGTATGTCAAGATGTTTCAAAAAGAAACCTTCTCTAAAAACTGCCCACAATCAGAAAGAAACAAAACTTTAAACTCCATCAACCCTAATATTAGAATTTATAAGATTAATGAGCTGGAATCTAAAACAATTGATAAGAATTTAATAAAACAGTTTGCAGATGGTGAAATTGAAACTGTTAAGTTATATAAAGATGGGTCACATTTGCTTAAGATTTTGGGTATTCTTGTTATGATCTCTAACGAAATGGTGTCATTTAATAGTGACACTGGAATTAATCGTCGTTTGACTGGATACGAATTTAAAAATAAATTTGTTGATAATAAAGACTTGGTTGATGATAAAACAATATTTTATAATGATAGAGATTTTATTGACAAACTCACCATTTCGCAAAAAGTGGCATTCTTTCAAATTTTAGCCAAAAACTGTAAAAAGTGGTATAACAAAGAAGAAGTAAAAAAATCAAAAGGCTACATTGAGACAACAACACTTGTGACATCAGTAAATGATTTTTGGGGTGAAGTAATTGAAAACTGTTTTGAAGTATCACAAACTGCTTATGACTGGGTGGCTGTTGATGAAATATTAGAGATTATTTATTCAGAATTTCCACAAAAGAAAAAAACAATTAATAGAAAACATGTAATTTCTGGATTCAAAGGTAAAGGATATGAGTTCAATAAAGATAAAATGATAAACAAATGCAAAAAAGGAGCATTTAAAGGGTTAGTCATAAAATGTGAAGAAGAAAATGATCATATTGACAATCCATTATTTGAAGAAGACACGCAAACAACAAATTTAAAAAATGAAATTGAAAGATTAAAAAAGGAACTTGAAGAAGCACATGCTAAAATTAATCTTTTGACCACCGAACCAAAAAAAGAAGAACCCAAAATTAAAAACAACAAACCAAAAAAATCCAACACTAAGAAGCCCAAAAAGCCAGATATCACATTAGAATTTCTTGATGCTGAAGAAGTTGAACTTTAAGTTTGTTATTTTTAATTACGTTTTTTTAAAGTCAATCCAATTATTTACTAGAATAGGAAACTCCTTTTTAATCATAGGCTTATTTTCATATGTCCAGTCTGATTTATTGGGGAAGTCCTTCCATTCTATTAAATATTTATTTTTTGTTTCTTTTCTTATTCTTAATGGATAATATTCATCGTCATTCTTCTCTGTTTTTGTGGGTTTTAACTCATCTTTTGTATATAATGTATGTAACTCCTTAATATAATATAATGGTGGCGAATTGTCATATAATCTAATGCCCGTAATTTTATAAATTTGTGGACTGAATCGTATGTCTCCAGTTCTAAATTTATTTCCTAATTTTTCCCCTGTTATTGGATCTATTGGATACTCAAGCTTAACACGCACGGGCGTATCAATATCAAGCAACTCACACCCAGATTTTGGACATTTAACAGGTTTCAAATTTTCAAACTGTTTAACAAGATCAGGTTTAGTTGGTGTTCTCTTTCGTTTTTTATTTAACATTGTTATAAGTGGGCGAACAAACTTGACCCATTCAGTATTTCGTTCACCAGTTTTAAGTTCTTGTTCAAGCATAAGCCTATTCAAATATTTACCAATGGATTGATTGGCTCTTTCTACAATGCTCACTTGTTGTTTTCTTCCAACTTTTGCAACATGAAGGGTTATTTTCTTAGATTCCACAAATTTTTTAAAGTCCTGTTTAAATTCTGAACCTGCATCAACTGTCAAAAGAGTGGGAAGCTTTAATATTCCTCTTTCAAGAATTTTTTTATATGCTTTTGTGATTGTTGATGATTGCTTATTTGGTATGGGTTCAGCATCTATTAATCTAGTTCCAACATCTGCAATAACAAATAAATACTTATTGTGTTTGTCTGTGGGCAAAAATAATAAATCAGCCTGTTGTCTTTGAAATTCATTAATTGGAAAATTATAATTTCCATCTTTCTTTTTTTGATATGTTGGCTTTGTTAACTCTTCAACAAGCTCTGACACTTTCCATTTATCCATATATATATGACAAAGATAAAATATTCAAACTTTTTGGAAATAAATAAAATTCAAAAACACTTAAAGAATAATAGCATATAATTAGTAAATGGTATTTGACAAAAAGAAGGTAAAAAACATTTTACGAAAGGTAAACCTGAAGGCAAAGAATGCGACAGGCAACGTTTATCTTGCAACAGCAAAAAGCAAGTTTTCAATCGAAGACATTAAAAAAATGGGTGAAATAATCAGTGACAAGCACAACAACAAAAAAAAACTATTAAACGTTACTCTTCAGTTTTCAGATGGAAGCCAATACACCAGATCCACCAAAATATATGATAATGAGTTGTATCATGATTTTGCAACTGATAGCTGGGATTCTGTGAATGTTCCAAGTTCACATGATGGCTATGATGGAGAAATTCCCGATGAAACCACTTTTAAGAATGTCCGCTTTGAAGTCATCGCATATAAAAATGTAAAAGGTGGAGCAACTAAAAATAATGATTGTTTATTCTTCTGTATTTCTAATGCTTATGCTGGAAAGGAATACCTGCCCAAAACATGGAATACATCCACAAAACTAAAAAAGCAGTTAGGAATAGACAGGAAGGAAAAAGTAGGAATTGAACACCTTCAAAGTATAGCTGATGGTTTGAAATGTAATTTTTATTTGTCTGGTGATGATAACACGGTATACATTAGTAAACACAAGACCAATAGAAATATTTATATAGAAATAAAAGATGACCACTACACTTTAAAGACAACTCAGCCTGTTTTTATGAAGACCAAAAAGATAACCGATAATGGCATGTTAGAAACATCAAAAGCAATGGTTGAACAAGGTAAAAAGCATAACTTGTATTTTTGTTATTTAGACAAAGTTGGATCATTCCAAAAGCTGGCACTCATGAATTTTCGTTATTTTTGTAAATCAATAGATTATCCCGAAGACATTAATTATAACGAATTTAAATATTTAGAATTAGCATCATTAGGAGACATTTATTTTTGTAAAAGCAGAAATAACAAACTCAAGAAAGCGTATAAGGTGGATGTAAATAGTTTATATCCTTTTCTTTTGGCATCATTAAACTCTGTTTTTCCTGTTGGACAACCTAAATATAATCGCATTGACAAACTGCCAGATTCATTCTGTAGTTTTGGATTGTATCATTGTGAAATGAGTCAAGGAAGTTGCGACATTGAACTATACAATATTCTAAGAAAAGCCAACTACAAATGGTATACCCATGTAGATATCAACGATTTAAGCAAATTAGGATGTAAATTTACATTGGTAACAAAATCAATGAACTACATTTCATATGATAAAGTGGTAAAAGGAAACCACGTATTTAAACCGTTTGTTGAAGCATTTTATAAGGCTAAGTCAGACAAAAGCAATCCTATTGCATCACAAGGATTTAAAAGTATATTAAATATGTTATGGGGAACATTATGCCAAAAGTCAAGAATAGTGAAGAAAAAGTCATTGTTTGATGAAACAACAAATTATCCATCTCTTGAATCATTGCCGACAGAAAAGAACGGAAACATAGAATACATTAGTGATACGAAACCATATCTAAACAATTGGGCAAGAATTAAACCATTTTTACAAGCATATTCACGAAGATTTATGATTAAAACCATTGTCAAAGATGATTTATACAAAACCGTTCATCATATTAAAGTAGATTCTATTATTTCAACGGTAAAACCAAATATTGCAATTTCTGATAAACTGGGAGAATGGAAACTTGAACATGAAGGACAACTTGAAATTATTCATACCAATAGTTTGATTTTATAAAATTCAAAAAACACTTAAATAAATGATATATATAGAATAGTAATAATGTCATCGGATAGACAAGAATATCATAAGAAGTATTACATCGAAAATAAAGCCAAATTTCAGGAATACGAACATCAAACTTATCATTGCGATATTTGCAACAAAGACATACGCAAGTATTATAAAAAGCAACATGAAGTGACACAGAAGCACCTTGACAATAAAGCCAAACTAGAGAGTCTTTCAGGAGGAAATAAAATCATCATGAAAAAGTCTTTAATTAAGTCAATGGAAAAACTTATGTGCAGAATACAAAAAATACAAAATAAAATTAAAGCCCTTGATTGAATTCAAATTGAAGTAGAAAAATATACTTAAAAACTTACTGAATATAAGTATTTAAGTTAATATGGACAAAGCAACAACAGCAGAATACAACAAAAAGTATTATCAAGCCCATAAAAAAGATATTTTAAAAGGTATGTCAGAAATGATAAGATGTGAAGTTTGCAATTGTAATATTCAGAAACAATGGAAAGCAAGGCATGAAAACACATTTAAGCATCAAAGAAATAAAAATAAACCTGAAATTGATCAACTAGAAAAGGAACTTTATAAAAAAAGAATGGAAAAAGCAGAACGAATTCAAAAGGAAATTACAAATATTCTCAAACAAATGAAAGAACTTTCACAATAATTTTAGCTTGTCTTGAAGTAGTAAAATATACTTAAGGACAAAGATATATAATTTATTAAGTATGAGTTTTCAGTTTCAAAAATACATCGGTGATTTTGAAGAATTGGCAGAACTTGAAAAGGATCTCGTTGATTCAGTGACAGATTTAAAACACAATGAACTGCAAATTAAGACACTTGTCCAACACATAAAAAAAGAAAAATGTTTAAGACAACTTGAGAATTTGGGGAAACCACAAAAGAAGAAACTAAAAGAAATTGATTCTTTCAAAGAGATACTACATCGCAAAATTCAAATTAATGAACAGAAACAGAAAGACTTTATTTATACAATTGAACCTTTTGAAAATGAGCTAAACTATATGAATAAATCATGTGATACATTGATCAGTTATCGTGTGCAAAGATCCATATCAACTTCACTTCAAATGATTTCATTGATTAAAAGATTGTATGAAAGAATACAAGAGAATAAACAACATTTATAATCACCATTTATAAAATTTAATAATGTCTTTGTAAAGTTGATTATATTCATCTTCTGCTTGTTTAATATTTTGTTGTAAGTTTTTAATTTGCATTTCTTTTATGTCTTTCCTATCTATTTCATTTTCAAAACAGAGCATGTATTCATCGCTGTGTTTCATATTGTCAAATTGTTTTTGATACTTTTTTAAAGTAACTTTCATATATTCTATTTCTTTATGAAAGTTCACCAATAGTTTAAGATTTTTTGCATGAGTTGAAGGCCAACACATTATATATTAAGTTTATATAAAATTAATTAAACATAAGAGATGGTATATCATCAGCACTTAAATTATATTTTTTCTGTAATGCTTTAACCAACTGATTGAATTGATCATTAGTTAAATTACTGTATCTATTTCTCATTAATGCCCATCGCCCACAAGTGCTGATGGGTGGATCTGCTTGATGTGGATATTGGCTAAAATCAACATTATAACCACTGTTAATCAAATGTCTAATTAATGAATTATTTTCTTCATTGTATAAATTTCTATCTGCATATTTTTTTTGTCCAACATCTGGCTTTTCTCCGTAAGAATCATAAAAATAAATTGTATGATCTTGATTATTTCTAACTAATGACACATAATGTCCATATGTGCTGTTTCCTTCTTGTCTCATTGGATAAAAGATGATAAGTCCGTGCTTTTTTCCAAACAATGCCTCAATACTTGGACTTTGAATGACACTATCATACAGTATGACTTCAGGAGGAGATCGCTTTTTAGTATGTTTGTTCTTTTTCCATAAAGCTTTTAGTTCTTGAGGAGTTAAAAACTGAACTTTAATGTTTTCAAGTTTTCGTCTATTCATATATATTATACCTAGATTAAAGAATAAGCTTCATTCTCAGTCAAAACATAACCAGCAGTAACATTTATGGACACCCAGCGTGATTTTTCTAATGCCAAGGAAACTCTTTTAATGTTCACTTTATCCATTCCAACATATTTAGACAGTAAATAATTTCTTTCGTGTGATGTTCCTTTTTTGAATACTACATAATTCGTGGTTTCAATTTTAATAAGTTTAAAGCTTGCTCCAGCATTTCCTTGATGATTACAAATAATGAGATTACATTTCCAATGTCTGCCCTTAGTCAAAAGATGATTTCTTAAGTATTCAATTTTATCAATGTCCACATTATTTTCGTAATCATCGAATAAAACCACACATTTAGAAAACAATTTTTTCATCTGATTTTCTGAAAATTTAAGTTTTAACTTATTCTTATTTTCTTGTGATGGTTTAAGATCGTTTAAAGCAAGTTCCATTTTCATCAAAGTGTTAGGGTCTTTCTTGTATTGTTTCTTTGCATACTTAAACTTAATTTTAGCTTCTTCAAATTGCTTTTTGTCATCTTCAAAACTTTCGTTTTGGTCAACAAAATCATTAATATTTAAATATGTTGCATTCCCAAATTTCTTATCTTCAACATCAGTAATAATAAAAACTTTGTAACCAAATGCTCTGTAAACATTAATTAGCATTGCTGAAAAGTGTGATTTTCCAGATCCACTGGGTCCGTTCAAAAAGTAAACATCTCTGGCCTCTGAATCATCTTTGTTATAACCCAAGGAATAAGGAATAGGAAAAAACTGACTTTTTCCTGAGAGTTTAACCTCATTGAAAGTTTTATCATGATGTGATTTGTCAAGTTTAATAAGTGCCTTTCTTCCATTGCTTCGTGCTTTTAAAGATCTCATTCTATGCTTTCCAAAGATGCTATAGAGTTGTTCATCTGATATGTCATCTTCTGTCAGCTTTTCTGGGTTTTTGGAATCTTCGCAAAAGTATAAAACTCTATTGTGTTTTGCTAAATAATTACTCTTATATTTTTCATGAGCAATCGGTACACCTTCATCGTTAAAGTTCATATATATTACTCGAAGAAAAAAGTTATTCTATGCGGTTCACTTTTTTGAATGTCACTTTTAAAAACAATACATTCAAAAATGTTAGAAACAGTGCCTTTTAATATCAACTATTTAGTTTGTAGCACTATTAAATAAATTAATTTGTTAATTTAGAAAATATTAATACTCTTTTGTAGTTCATCATTCATAACTTTTGTTAATTTCTTTTGAATTTTATCAATATTTGACAATTTAAATTCAGATGATGAAACTTGTAGCTCAGGGAACATACTTTTTAGTTGAACAACAACAGTTTCTTTTAGGTTGTTTAAAACTGTCATTTTTTGCTTTCTATTTGAATCTTTTACATTTTTTAAGGCTTCAAGTCTTGCAAGTGTTAAATATATAAATCCAACATCAGAATTATTTAGTTTATTTGTTAACTTCTTACTTTTTGACAATTGATTCGTTGCTTTTGTTAATCCTATCAATCGTTTTAATACTTTGAATAAATTTTTATTTCTTCCTTTAGAATATTTTTTAATATCTTTTTCATAACCTTTCACAACTTCATCAAGTGGTTTTGTAACACTGTTTCCAAAATCATAAATAATAGTTATTTCCTCATAATACCCCCCGATCAATGCTATAAAGTCCAGCTTTACCCAGTTATCACCAGCTTTAATAAGTCTTGGTTGTTGAGATTCAAATAATAGCATTTTAACAGCTTGGGAAACAGTTTTAGTTTTTGTTTTTCCTATTTTCAGTTCCCTGAAAAATAAGTAAGATGGCAATTCAGAATAAAGAAATTTCGCAAGATTTTGACATAACTTTTCATATTGTGACATGGACATTTTAGCGTATAAATCAATATCAGAAGAAAAGAATGTTGTAGGAAATGAACCGTTAAGCCATAAGTGAATATCGTTAAATAATCGTAAATCTTGAAAAATTGCTTGATGTCTTTCGTTGAATGAGTCGAAGTTCTTATCGTTAACTTGCATATAATAATAGTTAAGAATTTTTTTTTTGTAATCGTAGTATATATGAGTTTAAGAGATATACTAAGAAATCTCAATATCACAAGACAAGAGGCCAATGTAGGACAATTCAATAATGCGGTAAAGGAATATCGCCAAGAACAAGCGATCAAGGACTCCTTACGTCAACAAACTAAAAGGGATGACATTATTTTCGCTCAAAAAGATTTCGTCCCTCTTGATGTGAGAAGAAGAGAACAAAGAATAGATGAAAACATTAAAACTTCTATGGCTTTACTTGTTGATGGACTGAATGAAGAATCATTTCCGAAACTGTCATCAAATTTAGATAGAATTCAGGATATTGTTTTCAAAGAAAATCCTTCTTTATCAATGTTGGCACAACTTAAACGGTTTTTAGGGCAAATGTTGGGAAAAGTGGGTGAAATTGACATCCCAGATGTGGCCAGAATAAAAGAAAAGGTTCATGTTATTTCTTCATTGCTCCAAAATAAAATAATTACAGATGATGTAATGAAAACAGTTCTTAAAGATGTTGAAACCACCGTGGTTGATGATCTTGATAAACTATCTGTAGAAAAGATATATTCAAGGTTAATTCCAGATGGTGAAAAGAAAGTAAGTCCATCTCTCAGATTTATGAAACAAGAAATTAAGCGAGTGATGGGCAAAAATTTAGAGGAATTAAAAGATCCTATTGCTTCAACTTCCAAGCAACTCCAATCGTTAAAAGATGAAATACAGAAGATGTATAAAGATGCATCTACTGAAGACCTTGCAGAACTATTTACAACCACTTTGAAAGGAAGAATTAACACAAAACTGTATGATGATGGAGAACAACCATTAGATGCTGATGATTGGCGAAGAATAACAAAAAGTAAAAGTGATATGATAAATTTGATTTCTGATCACTACTCACAACCCCGTGTCATTGATAATGTGCAATCAATTGAAGAGTATAAAAGAAAGCCCAAAAACAGAGCTGATCTGATAAATATTGTTGATGCATTGCTGACCTATGCAAGTCCCACTTTTTTGGAAGACAATGACATGACAAGATCCAAACTTTTAAATAGTAATATGGATGTCTTGGAACAATACCGTCAAAAACTACTTCCCGAGGTGTTTGATATGTACGCCAGAGAACGAGCTTCACTTCCACACAGAACTGCAAATTTAGAACAAAAGTTTAGACAAGCAAAAACCAAGGCAGAACAAAAGCGGACATTACAGGAGAAAGAAGATGCAAGAGCAAGAGCAAGAGCAAGAGTAAGAGCAGAAGCAACAGCATTAGCAAGAGAAAGAGCAAGAGAAAGAGAAAGAGCAAAAGAAAGAGAAAGAGCAAGAGCAAGAACCACTCCTCCCAAAGATAGACAACTCACAAAATATCGCGAACATCCCTCATCTTCAACGCCACCAATGACAGAAAGACAACAGGAACAAATGCAACAGATTTTGGACTTTCTTGAGGAAGATGTCCCAAGAGCAACAGCAACAGAAAGAGAAAAAGCAAGAGAAAGAGAAATAGCAGAGTTTGAAGAAAAAGTAAGAGAAAGAGCAAGAGCAAGAGCAAGAGAAAAAGCAAAAGAAAGAGCAAGAGAAAGAGCAAGAGCAAAACCACCAACAGCAGAACAACAAGCTGGTAAAGATGCAACAGGAAAATTCTTGATGGGTAAAGGGAAAAAAAGCCAAAAAACAAAAAAAGAGAAAAAGCAAAAACCTATAAAACTTAGTAAAAGTCTCCTCAAAATATTAAACAAAATAAAATAATATCTTTTTAATATATATAATGAGTTATCGATTAGATGAAGACTTGAACCTTGTTGGATCTGGAAAGCGAAAGCTTCTTGATGGTAAACAAAATATTTCAAAAGCTCAAATGTTGGATGCTGTGGAGGAACTTTATCAAGGCAGTGGAAAGACCAGAGGAGGTTTTCTATTGGATTTACTGGCGACTGGAGTAAACATGATCAAAAACGGGATAGAAGGCAAACGATGGAGCGACAACACCGTGTTCCAAGGGCTTGGGGAAAAATCCAAGAAAGCTGAAAAGCCAAAACGCAAAGTTTCAGAATATCATAAGCTTCTTGGAAAGTTGATGAAGAAAGGAATGAGCATGAAACAAGCTCAAGCCTTTTTAAAGAAGAACCTCAAGAAATGAGCTTTTTAGTGGATTTCAGGCATTATTTGGTATATTTTATACAAAAGTTAAATATTTACAGTTTTGCAAATATTTGAAAATAAATCGATTTATCCTTTTTTCGCATTTTTATTTTGCTGGGATTTTCTGAAATATATATTTTTTGGCATATATGGTGTTCATCAATATTAGATTTTTTGCAAATATTCGGTGTTCGTCAATATTTGATTGTGTAAATATTCGTTCTTACTCAATATTATGTTTTATACAAATATTCAGTGTTCCTCCAATATTTGATTTTATATAAATATTAACTGTTCTTTCAATATTTGATTTTGCAATAAAAGTACCCCAGCTTCAATGAAGCCAGAGCTGAGTTTCAACTGACGTTGTCGGCGAGGTCACACCTGTGGTGGTTTTCCTCATTCATTGCTTCGTAGCGTGTCACACTTGTCATCAATTTCCTTCAACCGTTTACGAAGTTCACTCCGCTCGTCTTCTAAATCGTCAAGGATTTCCCTTTTCGATTCAATCAAGTGTGCGCCCTTGAACACGTCAGACAACAGCTCGTAAGCTCGAAACCGTTGTTTCTCTGACTGGAACACTTGTCCTAACTTCGATACCTCGAAATGGACTTGTTCCGTTGTCACATGGGGCATCACTGACTTGACCATCTCAGTGTAAGCGTGGAGTGCCTGTTCTGAGTGGTTGAGAAGTTGAAGTTTCGAGGGTCTTCCTCGCTTCAACCTCTGACGGCGTGGGCGTGATTTTCCTTCGAACGACGAAAAGGTTTTTGACGTGGAAGTGGATGCAACGGGAATCGAACCCGAGCTAGAAGAAGATGAATATGTTGACTTAACGATAGGATTACTCATGGGTGGACTGTGATACCCAAAATTGGATATGTAATGTCAAAATACGCTCTTAAACTTTTTGAAACTCCTTTTTTTTAAATCAATAAAGTGACTTATAGGACTATTCAAGCACACTAAACGATAGCTTTGCTTATGCTCTTTCTTCCTTGAGCCACAAAAATCACACCAAATTCGTGCAGTGTCCTGGTCAAGAAAACATTATTTTTTCGGGATTATTTTCGTTTCATAATATATAATGTCTACCATATATAAACGTCTTACTGGTCAAGCTCATGGCGAGGATGGAATTCAAAAAGTGGCAGTTGTAGAAATAAACAGAGGAACACCAATACTACAAAACTCCATGGGGTGGGATGTTGGAATTTCACGGCTCATTATGAAAAATATTAAGCTTCCTTTATTTGATCCATCACAAAACTCAGTCACTATTTACTTTCAAAATATTAGCACAACTGCGGTAAGCTCTCAACTCGTCAACTTTGCACCACTTGCTGAAAGTGATGGCTACATTTATGATTATCAAGATGTTGCCTCTGCCATTAACAACGCTTTCGCCTCATTATCCGCAACTTTAGGAATTGTTGATGTTCCTACTTTTACCTTTAATCCTGAAAATTTAAAGTTTGCGGTAAATTCTGTGTCTGCTTTTAGATCATCTTATAAAATCGCTTTTGACTCTGATTTATACAGCTATATGCCATCTTTTGATTATGAATCTGTCGCCAATGACCCATATTATTTAGATTTGGCAAATAATGGTGACACTCTTCAACAATACACATCAACCATTGAACTTATTTCTCCTGTTGCTTCTATAGCTGTAAAAAGTGATTTGCCCGCATCTAATGACCTTCTACCGCCTCCTTTTGGTTCTTCTAGTGATATTGCTTCAGTTTTTGATGAGGCCAAGTATCTTATAGATTTTGACGTGCAACAAACAAACAACCAAGCTGAAAATTTAATTAGACATTCCGCTAAACTGAACGAAATAGAATGGCGAAATATTGTAAGCAATAATGATATAACCAACTTTTATTTAAAATTTTACTGGATTGACTATAGAAACAATTCTCATCTAATCTATCTTGACAAAAATTCAGTTATTAATGCAAAAATCATTTTTCAGTTACAACAATGATATAGATTTATTTAATGTATAAAAAATATTTTCTTTTCTGATAATATATAATGGAAGGTAAATATTTCAAAAATACCGTACTTATCGCTGATAAAAGTGAACAATTCAGAGAACCATCAGAAATTATGCTTGGTGCAAGACTCGGAAATGCTTCATCTATCAGAAGACAATTAAATGTAGTCGCTCCTACCAATGGTGCAGCAGGAACTCTGACAGTCAATGAGTCTTTTCCTGTTGGCAATGTTGAAAGTGTTCCCTCTTGGCAACTCACCGCATCTTTTGCGTTGACTGGCACAACTGGATTGACCGCTGCAGGAACTGATCAACTTTATGGTGTCCTTGGTATAAAGCGTGAAGCACTTTCTGATCTTCAGACTAATGCAACAGTTGAACTGAATGGAGAACAGTTTAACTCAAGACCACAAGATAACCGTGAAGTTTTAATCAACACCGCTCCACTTTCTCATTTAGCTAAGCTTTCAGATGCTCCCGCTGGTCAACTGTTTGATTCTTATGATTCTACAAATATCAATAACTCCCTTCGTGAAGGGGCTAATGCTATTGACACCGTTTCATCCAATGGAATAGGTAACAACTGGAAAATTAGCAATGTTGTAAAAGTGGCTGACAACAGTTTTACTTTTGATATTGTTTATGAAGAAGTTGTTAAAGCAAATCCTTTTCAATACAACGATCCAAACCCAAGACCATTCAGAAATCTTTCAACCTTTAAAATGGATGTTGATACTTTGGCTCTTTCTAATGGATTCATTGCTGTAAACTCTGCCAATACACAAGCTACCACAACTTTGGCATGCACCTATTCTTCTTGGAAGCTTCTAATGCATACTTGGAATCCTTCCCTTCCTGCTAAAATCCCCAAGCAAATTGTATATAATGCTCCTAAAATTGTTAGAGTTAAAAGCCAAACAGTAAGTCTCAGTTCTGCAGCTTCCACATCTGTAACCATGGATTCAGTTTTAATAAAAACTGTGCCTTCTGCATTCTTCCTATTTGCCAAGCGAAACGACCCTACTAATGGTACAAAGTATGGCAAACCTGATCAATACGCTGGAATGCTGAGTCTGGAAGCTGATGCCGTAAATGACACAGGAATTTTTAAAAGTTATACACCTCATCAAATTTATAACATGGCCACCAAGAATGGATACAATGAAAGATATAGCAAGTGGGCTATGCAAAATATGGGTGCAAACAAATTTGGGGCTGGTTCATTTTTGATTCTAAAACCTGATGATTTCCCCGCTTCCGATCAACAATCATTCATATCTCATTCCAATGTGTCTCAAAGCATGGTGTTCCGCCTTGACCTCTTAGGGCATGATGCCGCACCTGCCGACTACACGCTCCATTTATTGGCGATGTATGATGACCTTATTTTATACAATGAAGCAAACGAAGGTCTCTACTCTTCTGAAAGACCCATCATCAGCCCTGAAAAACTCTCTAGTTCCAGCGTTGTCTATGAAGATAACAAATCACAAAACAACCATATTGTTGGTGGTTCTTGGGCTTCCTCTCTATGGAATGGACTCCAATATATGAAAAACCTTTTGACTTCCCCACAGGCTAGAATGATATCTAAGAGTGTTCGCAATTCTGGGGCACTTCCTTGGGCTGCTGATGGCTCGATGGTTGGAAACGCTGCTTCTGCCTTTGGATATGGAAAAGAACAAAAAAAAGCCCCTAAAAAAGCCCCTAAAACAAAAAAAGGTGGTGAAATCTTTGATATAGGAAAGGGCAAAGGAGGTCAACGTGTTTCTAAAGCTCAACTTAAGAAAATGCTTGATGATGCTTTCTAAGTATAACAAAAATAAATATTTAATATAAATTATTTTCTATTCTTATGATATATGAGTATTTCAAATATCACAAGAGAAAACAATCTTGATCTATACTGTCATGATCTCACGGTTTCAAATGATCTTGAAGTTGCCAATGTTTCAATTTCTGGAGATATTGCCATCACGGGTGATGTGACCGCTCAAAATGTGACCGCAAATGTTGCATTAAATGGACAAAGTGTCAATCTTAGCGGTTCAGAATTAAGCCCGGGTGATGAAATGTATCAAGCTGTCAGATTAGACAAAGATACACCTTTAGTGTTTGATGTTAATACAGATACCAATACTTGGAGTCCCGCAATTTCTTTTTATGGTGAAGAAAATGTTGATAGATCACTCTATTTTTACGGTGGTAATCAAGCAGGTAATCAAAAAGTCACAGACTGGCAAAAAGAATGTTCAATGAAAATTAATGATAATGTGGTTGTTCAAAATGGCAATCTTGTACTTTTCCAATCTCCCACACCTTCCACTTTGGCAGAAAGAACAACAGAAAAAACTATTAGTTTTAATTTTGGCGATGATGGTCTCGATGGTGGACAAACTTGTAATATTGGTATGGTTGGAGACTCTGTCAATGGCGTTGAAGGAAACATTATATTTAGATGTCAGAACGATAACAGTGTTCCCCCTTCCACTCTCTCTGAAACTATGAGAATCAAAGGACCAAAAGTTGGAATTCTTACCGATGACCCGCAAGATGATTTACACGTAAACGGTGGCCTCAAGGCAACCACCGCATATATTGATGATCACTGTTCAGTTATTGGTAACACTGGAACTAATCAGCTTTCAGTAGGTTCTCTTAATATGCCTACTACAAATCTGTCCGCTAAATTCAGAAGTCCTTCAGCATCTGTGACAGAAGCGGGGCAACTCTGCATCGAAGCAGGAACAGATGCAGGGGGTGATCGTGCAGGATGGGGTGCTATCACTTGGAATGGTTACTTAGACGGAACCACAAACGGATATCACAGAATCAGCGATACTAAAAAGATTTGGCAAATGAAATGCGATCAACGACCAGCTAATGATTCATTTATTCTTTCTACAATCACACCCACTGACCCATTAAACCCTCAATCCATTGAATGGATAAATTGTGATGGTGATAGGAATATGATCCTAAATGAACTTTTGTTTTTAGATGCCATTCCTGAACTCCCTCTCGTCCGCCCAACCTCTGACAACACCATAGACTTAGGATACAGTTCATTTAGATGGAAAGATGTATACGCAGGAAATGGAACAATTCAAACATCAGACGAAACCATGAAGAACTCCATCGTGTCACTGAGTGAAGATAAAGGGTTGAGCTATATTAATAAGTTGCGACCTGTGAGCTTTAAATTCAATGATGGCGGAGTTAGAAATCACAGCGGTTTTATTGCTCAAGAAGTTGAAGCTGTTATGACCGAACTTGGTGATGTTGACGGAACAAACAACGCCACAGTAATTAAAAGCACTGTAAATGTCAATGATCCTGAATATGTGGCAGAAGAAGGACATGAACTTGACCCCGTCCCTCAAGTTGAAAAAACAGTTTACGGACTAAGATACACTGAAATGATTGCATCACTTGTCAAAGCTGTTCAAGAACTTTCATCTAAAAATGAGGCACTTGTTGCACGTATTGAAGCTTTAGAGAGTGCTTAAATAAATATCCAAATATAATATATATATAATGTTCTCTTTTCGCAAGTTTAAAAAAAGTTTGTTCTATGTTTACAAAAAAATTAGACACTCTATGAAAATGAGCCTTTAAAGTTGTTTACTTTATCATATCACTATTTAATAGTATTATGATAATCAACTACTCAAACCGTAAAGTTAGTTTTTCGTTAATTTCTTTCTGTGTCATTTCTTGGTTTCTCTCTTCATCTCTCTCCTCATCTCTTTCTTTGTCTCTTGCAATGCTCTTTGTTTTCCGTTTGATCTTTCTCACGTGCATGTGAGCAACACAACAACATTTCCCTTTATTCTCACAATCAAAATGAACATAATCTCCATCATCCAATGGAGCTATAAAATTGTGATACAGTAGCCTGTGAAGGGCTAATTTGGCATCTCTAATAGAAAAGTTAATATATATTGTTTTCCGTTTTTTTACTGATCCTTTCCATAGAACACATTCATTTCCAAATAAACTTTTTCCTGTTCTTTTTACAATTCTCTTTAAATCACCATAAAGTAGCTTTTTTTTTGCTTTTACATCCTTTCTTTGTTTAAATAGTAATTCTTCTAATAGTTCTTCTTTATTCATTATGTAATTAGTATATATTATTTTAAATCTACATCAAAACAATAAAGTTTAATATTTAATAATCCATTATGTTGTGAAGCCATCGTATAAAATACGCTGTCAAAATGTTTAAAATCTATTTTTTTTCGTGCAAGATGTATTACTGCATCTCTATCTTTCTCATTACAAGTTATATGAACTTTCATTTTCATTTGTAGTGTTGGTTTAAATTCAACTAATGGGTCAAGTTCTGATAGTGTAAATATATGTTTCATATGTAGTAATTATACATTTGATACCACGATTAAAAAACGAATCGCCTTTCACTTACCTCTCACTTATTCTATTTCCCTCTTTCTTGTTCACACAATCCACTCTTTCTATGTATTGATTCTCTATGTAGAAACTCCTCTATTTTCTCTATCTATGTTCACTTTTCCCCATACCACCCCCCTCTGTTCCCCCTCCAAAATTCTCTCTCTCTTTATAAAGCGAAATCAAAAAACGTATATATTAACCACTTTTTCACTTTTTCCCTGTTTTCACACCCCTAAAACTTTTTCCTATCATTTTTTCATAAAATATGCTTTTTCTATATAAATTATTTTTTTATGGTGAAATCAGTGAAATAGTGAAATATTAGTCAGTATGTACTCTTTTTTTAGTTCACTTTAGAAATATTTTTAGCGAAATCTAGTGAAATCTCTTTATTATTTTTTTCTTATTATTTCATCCCTCTATTTCCCCCTCCATTTATTCCCCTCTTTTAATAGTGAAATCAAAAAACGTATATATTAACCACTTTTTCACTTTTTCCCTGTTTTCACACCCCTAAAACTTTTTCCTATCATTTTTTCATAAAATATGCTTTTTCTATATAAATTATTTTTTTATGGTGAAATCAGTGAAATAGTGAAATATTAGTCAGTATGTACTCTTTTTTTAGTTCACTTTAGAAATATTTTTAGCGAAATCTAGTGAAATCTCTTTATTATTTTTTCTTATTATGATCTTCTTTCTAGATTCCACTATTATTTTTCGACATGACCATATTCGCAAAATTAAAGATCGTTTCACTCTTAATTTCGCACCCCCATCATGAAGTATCTCAATAGCAGTTGACCCAAAGAATTATCAAGAGGAAAAGAGCGGAGCGACATTTTCGATATATGATTGAAAGAGAGGAGATTTATCGACTCTGGGGGGGGGGGCAGTCGGTGGCAGAGCGGCATCCAAGTCCGCCAGCAGGTCGCCCGGACAACCTTCCGCCAATCCTGCAGCGACCCGAAACTTCGTCCGAACAGCAGAGCGGGCAGGGTAGCGTCGGAGAAACTGCCTGCCATGCTGAGGCCAGCTTGCGTCGGCTGAGCTGGCACAGCGGTCGAATGGACAGGGCGCGCCAGAACAGTGCAGACTGTCGCCGCTCTCGCTGCCTCCAATGCCAACGTGAACGTCCACGCTCAGCGACCACCGTTTGCACCCGCTAGGCGCTGCAACGCCGCCAGCCCTGGTGTCGCTTGCAAAGCGCCGCAGCGTGTTTGTCACGTACCCCAAGCGCGCACCGTCGTGCGACGAAAACGCCACGATCCCCAAGCGTGCCCGGAAGCTGTCGCTGCCATCGGGAAGGGGGCAGGCTCGGACCTCAGCGTCGCGCCTCGTGGGCTCGACGGCCTCTGGGGCAGGCCCGGCGAGCTGGAGCAGGGCCGCCCGCCCCGCAGACGATGCCGCGATCGCCTCTGGCTCCCAGTGCCTTTGCGCGGCCAGCATGCAGCGGGGGTGCGCTGGTGGGTCGCCAGCAGCCCCACCAACTCGTGGGATGCTCACAGTTTCTGGCCTTTGGTCGGGCCCCTCGTTGTCTCCGCGCAGGTGTGTCTTGGCCACCTGTCGGGCCTTGGCAAGCACCAATGCCGCACACAACCTCTTGTCCGCCGAGCCCAGGTGGGTGCAGATGGAGCTGTCGCTGATGTCGCGAATGTGCTCGGCGGCCGCGCCGGAAACCCCGTTGCTTGCGTTGACTGCGAAATGCGCAGCCATACTCTTCTTCCCGGGTATGGTGAAGACGTGCCTGATCCAGCGTTGGTTCGCCTGCCCGCTTAGAAGGCTGAGCATCGAGTAGTGGCCGCGGCCGCCTGCACGAACCTCGTGGGGGCTGAGCCACGACTGCACGCCCCTCCCGTCGAGCACCGCTATGTTGCTAGCCAGCGTGCCAAGGCCCGCAGCTGCAAGTGCCAGAGCCTGCAACACAGACATGCCAACGGGGCGCCCGGCCGGGGTCAGCGGCAACCCGAGGGGCTCGCGACGTGTGTTGCGGTGCAAGCGCATCGGAGCAGCAGAGCCGGGAGTGTGCGGCCGCAAATGCACCCGCCGGCCTCCTCGCAGCCCAAGGATCAGCCGCGCGCGCGTGAGAGGGAGATAGAGAGGGAGACCGAGGGAGAGAGCAAGTGGAGGTGCGGCGTGGGGGTCGCTTGCCTTTCAATGGCGAGTCTGCAATGATTGAGGGCGGGTGTTGGGTGCTCAGACCTGCTGCGAGGAGCTCGCGTTGCGCGGCTGTCGCCACTCAAATCAACATCGGGGACTGGGCTGGCCGTCCCTTGGCTCTGACACGACGGGAATCGCGGCTGTTGGGGCGCTGGGTTGGAGGGGAGGCAGGCGACTGGCTCGGGCACAGGCTAGTGCGGATGCTCAGACGTCGACGTCGGGAAGCACGTAGGAAATGTCGTCCGTTGGATGGCGGTACAAGCCCTGCTTGAGGCGCTTCTGGTCGAGGAAGTGGCCCATAAGGCCGATGGAGCGGCCGAGGACGAACAGACCGTTGAGGCACCCCTGGGCGATCGAGTTGTCGGCCTCCTCGCGCGTGAACGCGCCGCAGCTGCGCAGGAGGTCCACGAAGCATGCGGCGATGCAGCCGTCCACGTTGAGGATGAGGTTCGCCTTCTTTTTCACGGTGAGGGCCTCCACCTGAAGCGCAAAGTCGAGCACAGGAGTCTCGCGGAAGTGCTCCTTCGCGAAGGCCTTGACCAGTTCCACACGCTTGTCCGGGTTGTGCACGGACTTGACCTTGTGGCCGATGCCGGGGATGAGCTTGCGCTGCCTGCGCATGTCCTCGATGAACTCTGCGGGCGTGAAGCCCTCGTCGATGGCCGTGGAAAACGCGGCAGCCGCGCCGTCGAGCGCCCCGCCGAAGCGCGGGCCGATGGTGAGAAGTCCCGACGCGAGGGAAGACACGAGGTCCTTTCCTGCACGGGCGGCCACGATGGTGTTGTGAGCCCCAGCCACTGCGGGGCCGTGGTCAGCCGTGATGACCAGCACAATGTCAATGAATCGCGAGGCGTACTCGGGCAGGCGGCGCTTGAACCACAGCAGGCTGACAACACCGCCCACGCCCACATCGCGCTGGACCACTTCAGAGATGGGGAGGCCGGCATAGAGGAGCTCCTCGCCGCGGTCGTCGGAGATGGTGGAGATGAAGTTGGCTGGCTTGCGGATGATGCCGAGCTGCTTGGCCCACTGGAAGTCCATGGGGATGCGGCGGGGAGGCACTTCAGCCACGGGCTTGACGTCGCCTGCGCGGAGGAGGCCCTGGTAAGTCGCGCGCACGCAGCCGACGAAGTCGTTGAAGTTGTCGGGAACGACGGCGCCGGCAGCCTTGAGGGCAGCGTTCTTGGCGTCGGCAGTCTGGGCGGCCGAGTTGGCCAGCGCGCCGGCGTGGCCGAATTGCACCTCATACGGGAACACCTTGGCGCACGTTCCAATGCACCAGGCCACGAGGGGCTTGCTGATGCGGCCGTCGCGGATGGCCGCGGCGACCTCGTACTCGTCGGTGCCGCCCACCTCGCCCAGGAGCACAAGCATTTTGACGTCCGGATTCATCTCGTAACGCAGGAGATGGTCGATGAAGCGGCTGCCGGGGTAGCGGTCCCCCCCGATGGCAACGCCCTCGGCGACGCCGTCGGCGTGCTGGGCCATGATGTTGTTCAGCTCGTTGGACATGCCACCGCTCTTGGAGACGTAGCCGACGCAGCCGGGGCGGTAGAGCTTGGCGGCAATGACGTTGTCTATCATGCCAGCCGTGTTGCCGATGCGGAAGCAGCCCGGCTTGATGCCGCCGACCGTTGCCGGTCCGATGAGGGCCACCCCCTTGGCCTCCGCCTCAGCAATGAGAATGCGGGACTGGCGCTCGGGAACTCCCTCTGCGATGATGGCGACGGACCGCACCAGGGGCGGGTCGGGCCGGATGGCCTCCATGGAGACGTCAAACGCGGAGCGGTAGGACGCGAAGTTGACAAGGACGTCCGCGTCAGGGTGCTTGCGGAAGGCGTCCGTGACAGAGGGGTAGACGGGCACAAGGATCTCCGAGGGGCCCCAGTAGAACTGGTGCTGGTGGGCGCCCGCGAAGGGGAAGACGATGGCCGCGACGGACGGCGTGTCCCGGCGGCACATGAAGTCGAAGTCGAGCATCGACTGCACGGCGCGGGTCTGCATGCCAAAGACCACGCAACGAGTCGAGGCGTCGAACAGCTCCCACGGCGCCTTCTTCACCAGGGTTGGGGCCCCCGTGGGGGACACGGCGTCCACGCGGCCCTGCGCCGCTGAAATGCGGCCCGCCGTCTCGGCAGCGGCGGCTGCCTCGGAGCGGGGGGGGGTGCGAGCAGGCACGCCGGACGACGCCTTGGCGGCGGGGGCGGCTGCTGCTGCAGCGGGGGCAGCGGGGGTGGCGGCGGCGGCAGCGGCAGCGGCGCCGCTGGGCGGGGGCGCAATCATGGAGGTCAGGCCTGCAGCGTCGTCGTCAGTGAACTCGACCACGGCGAGGCCGTCGGCGGGCAGGCCGAGGGCGAGCGGGACGATGGCGGTGATGTGCGTGCGCGGCCCGAACACGCGGATGGGGAGGCCGATGCTGCTGCCGAGCGCGCGCATGCGGCGGAGCCCTTCCTCGTAGTTGGGCCCGCCGCGGCGCACCCACACGGACACGTTCTGCTCCCGGAGCTCGACTGCGGCGTCCACGAGGGCGCGCATGATGCCCTTGAAGGTCTTGGCCACGTCGGTGAAGTTTGCGATGCCGCCGCCAACGATGAGCACCTTGTCCTGACCGTCGGTGCGAGGGTGGCGGGTCATCAGGGACAGGACAGTGCGGGCGTACTCGTACGTTACGTCCTCGGTGGGGGCGCCGCTGTACTCGCCGTAGTTGGCAAGCTCCGACCCGAAGCCGAGGTCGGCGATGGTGTCGGCGTACACTACGGACGCCCCGCCGCCGGCAACGAGGGTCCAGATGCGGCCCTTGGGGTTAAGCACGGTGAGCTTGAGCGAGGCGCCCGTCTTGGCGTCCAGGGAGCGGATGTACGCCTCCTCGGGCGTCTCCTTGGCGCCCCACGGCGGGGGGAACTCCACGCCGGCCCAGTGCTTGCGGCAAAGGAAGTGCGCAGCTTCGTCGAGCTTGGCGGCCATGTCAAGAGGAGAGATCGAGGAGGTGTCCTCGCCCGTCATCACGAGAGGGTTGATCTCCAGGTAGCAAAAGTGCAGCTCGCGGTACACGCGCACCAGAGCACTGAGGAAACGCGCCAGGGCGGAGCGCCTCGCCTCGGGAACGCCGCCCAGGAGCGTCTCCCGGATGGCACTCTCGCTGGCCTCGGCCCCAACGGGGACAGCCAGCCTGACGGCCTTGGCGTCGACGTCGCCAACGTCCACGCCTCCCTGCGGCACGCAACGCAGCGCTTGGTTGCGCCAAAGAGCAGGAAGGGAGGAGGTGGTGAAGGGGGGGGGGGGGACTCGGGCGCGGGCGCGCGCGCGTGGGGTGGGGGCAGTGCGCAGTTGAGGCGAGCAGCGCGGGCCTTGGGCGACTCGTGACACCGGGACGCACGCTCAGCGCGATGAGGGAACTGGCAGTCTCACCCCCGGCCGCCTCCCCGACGCCGCAAGCCCCCGCCACGCCCAGACTCACCTCGTGGTAGAAGAGGATCTCGTCCGCTTCGCGGATGGACTGCACGCAGACGTAGTACTCGTCAGTGGGCGCGTGCGGCAGGAAGGGCTCCACGATGAAATGCTCGAGCCTGCCGGTCACGCCGTCAACCTCGATGGAAGTGCCGGCGCGCTCGGAGATCCAGGCCTTGGCATCCTCCCACGTCGCGTCCAGGAGCAGGAGGCCCCCCTTTCCGCGGCGCTTGATGAGCTGGTCCGGCTTTACGACCAAGCGGCAGCCCGGCAGCCACGGGTTCTTGACCTCGGCTGTGGCAAAGTCCACCCACGGCTTGCCTGCTTCGGCGGGCAAGCCCGTGGGGCTGCCGGAGAAGCGGACAGGGATGCTCGCGCAGCGAATCGCCAGCTTGAGCTCGCCGCCAGTTGCCTCTTCCACGAAGCGCCTCATCAGCATCTTCCCATCGGCCTCGCGAATGGCGCGCTGTGCCATGACTTTCGATAGGCTGGTCCCGACCGAGGTCGCTGCGCGCTGCTGGGGTGCGGGCGAGTGCGCGCGCGGGGCCGGGCGCGCGCAAGATCTGAGCGCGCCGCCCGCCGATCACCTCTGCCCGAAAGAGGCTGTCGTGACAGGAACAGAGTTGGCGCGCCGAGAAGGGCCGCCGAGCTGCCTTGACCCCCCGACCCGGACAGCGCGCCCGCGATTCGGCTCGAGGCCGGCTTGCGCGAGATGCCGGGCCGGCGGGTCACTTCGGGGGCGCAGCACGGGGCGCCAGCGGGGGCGCGGGAGCAGCGTCGGCGTTCGGCCCAGCGGATGGCCCGCAGCTGCCCGCAACACCTCGCAACAAAAGGGCAAGCCAACTCTGCATCTGCAATCGCGACTCGCGCCGGCGGCCGCCGCAGCGGCGCGGCTCCCTCCCCCCCCCCCCCGCCTCGGCCCGTGGGAGCCAATGCATGCGCTGGTACCACCTGCGAGGGCACACTTTGACTGGTTGGGGCGCGGCCGTCGGCGGGCGCGCTTCAAGGTTCGACGCGCTGGCTTCCGCTCCAAATGCGCGAGCAGAGACCTGCGGGGGGTTGCTGCAAGTCGGGGTGGCAGCGAATGAATTGCGTGCCGCGCACGGAGAAGCTACCGTAGCCGCAAGCTGCCACGACCCCTCGCAAAATCACACGCCAAAACCCTGTGCGCGCCGTGGGAGCACCGCGCCGACGCGGGGGGAAGCACGCAACACGCGCGGAGCTCGCGCGCTCGAGGGCTTGTGCCGCGCGCTCGCGCAGTCCGTGCCAGCGCAACCCCGCGGAGAGCGCTCGCGCACTTCGCCTTGTGCTGTCTTCCCCCGGGACGAAACGATGGCCAACGCTTGGCGACGCGCGAAGGCGGGCCCTTGCCGACAGGGCAGCATACTGGGCTGTTCGAAAAACGAGCAGCATTGTTTCGAAAGGCTTTGTGCACGAGGACGCACAACGCAGCCCTCACGGCGAACGCAAGCATGCTCAGCCGCTATGCAGTGCCGGCGCCACTGGCCGCGGGGGCGGGGCCCGACGACTCCTCCGGGGCCGCGCGAGAGGCTTCCGCCGCCGTCGCGGAACCTGCCGACTCAGCTCCGGCCCCCGCCCCGGCCACGGCGCGGTCGTCAGAAGTCGCAGTGCCTGCTGCGCCGGCCGCAGGGTCAGCAAGGGCGCTGGGCGGGGCCGCCCCCGCAGCGGCTGCCGCGGCACCCTCGTCCCTGGCCGCCGCCGGCTCCGGCGGCACGCTGAGGCCGGTGGAGCGAGGCGCAAGGAGCTTGGCCTGGTAGTCGGCGGGCAGCTTGAGCCCCGCCTCCAGCGTCTCGATGAGGAGGGCCTTTTCGTTGTGGAAGTCGTCGTCCTGCCTGTCGTTCTGAAGGGCGCGCAAGAAGGCCACGAGCTTGTCGCGGTTTGCCATGAGCACCTCGACGATGGGCGCCGGCTTGCTGGGGTTGGCAACGAACACCTTGAGGACGTGGAACGCCTCGAACTGAATGGCAGCCTGCTTGGACCGCAGCATGGTCAGCACGGTGCGCAGGTAGCGAGTGCGCTGGATGAAGCGAACCATGAACTCGAAGTTGTCGCGGTCCAGCAGCAGCTCCACCAGCAGCTGCAGCGCCTGCAGCTGCAGCGTGTAGCGGCTGGCGCCTGCCCACGGCTGCAGCATCCCCATGTAGAGGGGCAGGAACGAGTCCGCGGTCGCCAGCAGGAACTCCGTCACCTTGGCCTTGTGCTCCCGCCCACGGAGGACCCATGTGAGCGTGCAGAAGGCGTCGCCCGCCACCTCAAAGTTGGGCACGGCGGTCCAGCGGCCCATGAGCTCCACGAGCTCGGGAGCGATGCCGGCCATCACGGCGGCGTGCGCCGCGCTCCGAGCAGCCTCGACTGCTGCCGCTGCCTCCGCTGCAGCGCCGGCGCTTGCGGGGGCGGCCTCGCCAGACGCTGCGGCCGCCTCGGCCTCGGCCTCGGCAACAGCCTCGCGAACGCCCTGGGCCACAACTTCGGCCGAGTCCACCGCCTGGCGCTCCAGGGCGGCTCCCGTCTGGCCGCTGTAGAGCAGCCGCTCGTGGACGCTCTTCACGCGGATGCTCTCCCTGATCATGGGGCCGACAGCCAGCGCCTTGGAGCGGTCCGAGTAGCACCGGAGGAAGCCAGCGATCATCTCGGGCGCAGCAGCCACCTGCGCGCTGGCAAAGCCGCAGTAGTCCCCGCGGACCAGCGCGCAGAACACCATGGACAAGTTCTTGCGAGACTCAAAGTCCATGTTGTCGATGAGCAAGGGCAGGCGCGCAACAACCGATTTCTCCAGCCACACCTTGGCGAGCTTCTCGCACTGCGCCGGCTGCGGGTCCTTGGCGCCGTCCCCGTACATGGTGTCCTTCAGCTTGCCCGAGTACTTGCACAACAAGTCCGCCACGCGGGCCCGGCCCGCCTCGTCCCCGTCGGCCAGCGCAAGCCACTCGTCGTGCGCCCGCAGCAGCTTGTCCGTGTAGTAGTCCGGGCCTTTCCGGAACCAGCCTGCCATGTCTGCGACCCCGAGCGCAAGGCCTGGAGCTCGGGCTTGGCACTGCGGGAGTGCTAGGCGTCCGCCCTGCCGGCTGCGCCACGGCCTCGGCGCCGGCTCCGGGGCGCAGAGGCGCCAGCAAGGCGCCGCCGCCGATCGTTCTGCGCCAGAGCCTCGCTGCAGCTTGTATATTTGCCGGAGCGAAAAACATTCAGGGCGCGGCCGCCTGCGCTGGGCACCGGCGCCGCGCGGCTCGCTCCGCAGGTGCCGCGATCGCCCTTCGCGCCGTCCCTGAGGGAAAGGAGCGGGGGCGCTTGTGTGTGTTTGACACCGCTCGCGCCAGCTGCCTCGCCGCGCTCGCCGCCGCCGCCGCTGCCGGCCGTGCTTGAAGCGCAAATTGCAGACAGCGGCAACAAGAATCTGGTCGATCGCTGCCGGAGGCGCAACCGCCGGGCGGGAGCATCTGGCGCCGCAAGCGCACCACGCACCCCGGTGGCGCTGCCCCTGCGTGAGTCCCGCAAAGACCCGCTTGGACGCGCACGACTCCATGAAGCGCGCTCTTCTGCTCATCGCGCTGCTGGCGCTCTCGGCCGGCTGCTGCTTGGCATCTCCGGTGGCACAGGATCCAAAGCCAGCCGCCGACGCCGCCGCGTGCGCAGCCCTCGGGTGCGACAATGCATCCACTGTCTGCGACCTTGCCAGCCAATCGTGCCTGTGCCGACGGGGCTTCGAGCGGCCCAAGGCCGAGCAAATCCGTGAAAATCCCATGTTCTTCACCCACATGCGCCTCCCCGTCAAGGAGGGGGAAGCTCGCGGAGACCCAAGCCAGTGGGAGTTCCCGGAGCCGAATGCAACGCATTGCTGGGACGTGGACGAGTGCGTCAGAGGGGGCTGCGCCGACGGCTGCCAAAACTTGCCCGGCAGCTTCCTGTGCGAGTGCCCCATCCCGGGAACCAGAGCCGTGCTCCACCACCAGCGACGCACTAGCGCCGATATCGAGGCCGGGGACAATGCAGTGTGTGCTGACGTGGACGAGTGCGCCCAGCAAGACGGCACGACCCACGAGTGCGCGGAAAGCGCCACGTGCGTGAACCTCGATGCTGCCTCCGCGGAGGTCCTGCCCCGGCACCCGTTGACCGGCGAGGCCGTGGGCTACAAGTGCGAATGCACGGGAGATACGACCCCGCACCCTGTCCTCAACGGCCTTACGCCGCACGGCTGCGTGCCGCCTGGCGCGCTGCCTGGACCCTGCGGCGACGACGCCGACGCAGCCACTCCCGACGAACCAGCCGGCTCTCGCGGGGATGAGCTCTAGCGTTGTGACAGGGGCCGCCTTGGGTTGAATTGTTGTCTGCAAAGCGTGTGCGCGTGTCTCTGCTTCGGATGTCGCCCCATTCAAAGCAGCGCCCGGTTGGTGCACATACGCCCACAGTATCGCGCCACACATGCGCGCGCAAGCGGCGACGCTCAATCGGGGCCGAGCCGACACCTGCAGCGCTGTGAACAGCACCTGTCAAGGCCCCTGGGGGGGGGGGGCGGCCGCTGCGCCGCTCCCGGTCACTGCCTGCCACCAGGCTTGCCTGCCCCCTGGCCGGGCGGAGCAAGCACCTCTGGCGCATACAAGCACGGTCGCAAGCGCTGCCGGTCACACTTGGCGATTTGGCGCTTGAGCCAGCTCTCCTTCTGCGCGTCCTTCGTCATGCGGATGCGCGCTTGTCTCGCGGCAGGGTCAGACACGGCCCCTCCAACTGGCACACCGAGGCAGCGCAGCGACGGCTCGCTTGCTGTTCCTAGGACGACGATGGTGAAAATGACGACCCACGAGGTTGCATTGACGATTTCCTCCTGGTGCTGCGTCGGGAAGCGCAGCGCGGTTGCGTAGGCAATGGCACCTCGAAGACCGGCAATCCACATCATGGTCATGCTCCGCAGGGGAATGGGGTCCTTGCGGCACAGGTTGAGGCACGCCGCAAGCGGGAACACGGACAGCAGCCTCGCAACCAGGCAGAGGAGGATGCTTGCGGCCACAAGGCCAAAGTCAAACACCCCGCTGAATAGCGCCGAGTTAGCCCCGATGAGAAAGAAGACCGCCGTCTCGGCCAGGCTTGCGAGCACGCGAAACGTCGACTGCGTCGCTCGCCTCCCCTCTGGCGAGAGCGCGCGCGTGAGCCAGTGGTTCATTGCAACGCCTGCGAAGAGGGAGCTAACGATGCCCGAGAGCCCCAGAGCTTCGGCGACGGCAAAGGACCCGTAGGCCATCACGAGGGTGGTTCCTGCCTGCACCACTCCAAGCCGGTCCGTGAGGGCGAAGCGCTCCCGGCACGAGCCTGGGGGCGGGAGCGGGGCGGTGTCCCCCGGCGCGCTCGCGGCCACGCCTGACACAAGCGATGCGAGGGCGTCGTCCTTGCGGGCGTGCCTTTCAGCGGCAGAGCCGTCGTCGTCGGGGCCGGCGTGCAGCTGCTGCTGTCCCTGCCCGGCTGCTGCGGCTCCGCCCGGCCCGTCCGGCCCGAACCCGGCGTACTCGTCGCTCACGCGGGTGCCAGGCGACGCGAGGGCAACGGCGGCGGCCGCAGGCTGCGGAGCGCGGGGCGAAGCTCCGGCCGGGCGCCGCACCTCGGCCAGCTCAATGTCGCCGGAGGACGCACCCGTGGCGGCAGCCGCGGGGACGGAGGCGGCGGAGAGGGACGAGCCGCCGCCGCTGGCCGGCCTCCCGCCGACGCGGGCTCCTGATGCGGGCAGCAGGGCTGCCTCCCCGGCGCGGTCATCGTGCAGGGGCGCGGCGGGGTCCAGCGGCTCCGCGCCGGAGGAGCCGTCCTCGTCGCCGCAGTCGCCGAGCTCGCTGCCGCCGGCGGCGGGCGCCGGCGTTGGTGGGGAGAGGGGTCGGACGCAGCGGAACATGAGCGTGGTCGCGAGGCCGAACGCCCCGCCCAGGGCCAGGGAGCCGATCATAACGACGAAGAACGAGCCGACGGCGGCAAGCACGGACTCGTGCGTGACGGGGCTCGATATGAAGGAGGAGGCGGTGGTGAAGAGCACGATGGCCACGGCGTCGTTGATCACCGCCTCGCCGTACACCAGCGCGTTCAGGGTCGGGTCCACCCCCTGGGACGAGAACACAGCCAGCGTGGCCACCGGGTCCACCGCAGAGATGAGCGCCGCGTAGGAGAGGGCCTCCTCCAGCGTGAGCTCCAGCACGAGCCCCGCCTCTCCAAGCGCGAAGATGGCGCCCCCCACCACCATCGTGGCGATGATTGTCCCAAAGAGAGCGAAGGTGAGGATGGAGAAGAGCTGCGAGAAGAATGGGTGCTTGTCCAACACCAGGCCGCTCTCAGCGATGATGATGGGGAGCAGAACCAGCGCAAACAGCTCCTCGTCGAACCGAGCGGCGCGAACGGCGGACGCGTCCCCGGTGGACGCGATCACGGCGCCGACCGCGGCTCCCAGCGCGATTGTGATGGCCGACTCTGGGATGGCAGAGCAGCCCGCGCGGTGCAGCGCGTGGGCCAGAAACGTGGAGAGCGTCACGCCGAGGGCGAAGGTGACAAAGACTGCCGCGCCCACCGCCTCCTTGATCACGACCCGGTCGGACGGCGTGGCCGCCTCGCCCCCCGGCCACACCACGGGCCGCCCGGTTGACACCCACCCCGCTGGCCCCGCCCACCGCGCCAGCGCCACGTCCGCTCCGCCCGGCTGCGCCTGCACAAGCTCCAGCTCCACCGCTGCCCGCTCCCCGGCGGCGGTGAACGACGGCACGGGAAGCACGCCGTCGGGGGCGCCAGCGGCGGCCGCGAGCGGGCCGCTCTCTTCCTCCGCGACGACTCGGGCCGCGCTGACCAGCAGCGCTGGGCACACCGCGGCGCGGCCCGCCGTGGCGGCGACGTCCGACGGACAGCCGCTCGCGACACCGGCTCGCGCCCTCGCCGCGGCGGCCGCCGCCCCGCCCGCCGCCAGCGCCTGGGCCGCTCTGCCGAGCAGAGCGATGGCTTGCCGGGTGAAGGGCAGGTGCACATCGGTGCGTCCAAGGCGGCACGCACCGTGGGCGGCGTCCCCGTCCGCCAGCGCACACTCCACGACGGGGAAGCAAGCGCTGGGCGCTGGGGCGGGGAACAGGCTGGCAGCTGACGCCGGGTAGGGCGCTGAGCCGTGAGCCGTGTACGCGGCCGGAATTAGCACTTCCGAGCCGAAGCCGTAGCTGCCCTCTGCCCCCGAGCCGCCTCCTCCCCCCGACGCAGAGGCGGCTGCGCCAGCGGCGGCGCCTGGAGCGGAGCCCTCGTCAACGCCGGACGCGCCCAGCGGCAGCACCGCCAGCACGCCGCTCAGCCGAGGCCGCAGCGCAAGCCCCTGGCGGATGCGGGCGAGCGCCGCGGGGTCGGGGTCCCCGTCCCCGCGCCCGGCAGCGGCGGCCACGGCGGCGTCGTCGTCAGCCGACCAGGCTGCTGGCCGCAGCGCGCCGCCGCCGATCCAGCTCCAGCCCTTCCCCACCATACCCGCCTCCGCGGCGGCGCGGAGCAGGGTCGCCGCGCCGTGGTCGGTCCCCAGCAGGGCCAGCACCCTCACGCCGGTGTCGCGCGCCGCCTCCAGCGCCTCGGTCACGCTGTCGGGGTCGAGCGGGTCGAACGGGAAGGACCCTACCAGCTGGGCGGGCTCGCCGTCCAGCGTGGCCGTCGGCTCCCCGCGCTCCTGCGCCGCGGCCGCGGCGCGCGCCTGCCGCTCCAGCACCTCTAGCTGGCCCTGCGCCTCGGGGCTGCCCTGCTCGTGAAGCGCCACGACGATGTCCCAACGGAAGCGCTCCACCGCCGCCCACAGGCCGCGGACGGTGACCTCGTCGCTGTAGCACAGCCTCAGGAACTGATCGGGCGCAGAGTCCTCCTCGGACCCTCCGATCCCCACGCTCAGCCCAGGAGCAGACGCTGCATAGGCCAGCAGCGGCACGCGGCGCTGCTCGGCAACCAGCTGCACAAACTCCGACCCGAGCGACGAGCGCGGGCCCACCACAGCGGCGTGCACAACGTTGCAGTCGGCGAGGGCCGTGCCGTTGCCGCAGGGCGCCGGGTGCGCCAGAAAGGCCTGCGCCGCTGCCCAGGCGGCAGCGGGACTTTCGCCGCCCAGCGCCACGGTTTGCAGCCGCACGTCCGACCCCAACAGCGAGTTAACGTGCGCCGTGTAGTTGAGCGCGCCCGCAAAGAGCTCGTGGGCCAGCTTGCACTCGCCAGGGGCCGACGTGTTCGGCAGGAGCAGCCCCACTCGCACAGTCGTGACCGCGGCATGCGCCGCTCCCGCCGCCGCCACCAGCGCCACCACAGCGGCCGCCGCGCCGCGCATGGGCACTGAGCAATGGGCGGGGGGCGGTGGTGACTCTGACCCGTGCCGCGACCCGGGCAGGCGCGCGCGCGCTGATTCGGGAGCGTGCGCGCAGGGCTTGCTGGGACAGTTCCTCGACGGCGGACGGCGGCGGACGGCCGGGCGAGGGCTCTGCTCCGGCTGGCCGCCCGCCGCGTCGCGCGCCCGCCGGGACGACTGCACTCGCGGGGCCGAGCACAGCGGGAGGACACCGCGCTTGCACTCCACGGCCTGAGCCCCCTGTTCGGGGCATCCCGGAGAGAGCGTCGTAGCGGGCAGACGCAGTTGAGCCACGTCCCCAAGTCGCAGGCATGGACGAGGCGACCTGCGCCCCCCATACCTGCTGCTGCTGCGGCACGCGGGAGGGGAACACAATGACGATGTGGCGGTGCCGCCCGGGGTCTCGCACCTGGCCCTTTGTGTGTAAGCAGCGGCCCCGTTGCAGGAGCCGGCCAGTCCGTCGGCTGCTTGCCCTCGGCTGGCCGCGTGTGCCGTGCCGCCTCCAGCAGGGGGGCGCGACTGCAATGCCCGGAAGGTGGGAAGGGGGGGAGAGAGGGGGGCTTTGTGCACAACGGCTTGGTCGCGCTGGAGCGCCGGCTTTCCAGGAGGGGGTTGCCAAGACCTCTTGGGCCCAGGCTCGACCAGCGAGGCCGCATGCTCCTCGCTCCGCCAACCCCGCTTGCAGGCAACATCGGGCCGGACTGGCCGTGCAACGTCTGCACATGGTTCCTTGTCTTGGCGCCGCCGCTGGCACTGATCATCGCGTCCTGGGGACACGTCGCCCTGTGGATTCCAATCTCGCTTGCGTTGATGACGGTCGCAACGCTGCTGCTGCTCGCCTGGGCGGACTTCTCCGACCCGTTCGCCCCGCAGCAGACCCCGTCCGAACTTGCTCGCCAGCGCGCGGAGCTGGCCGAGGCTGGCTATGACGCCCACACGCTATCGACTTGCGCCCACTGCTCCATCGTGCGCGAGCTCGACACCAAACACTGCTACGCGTGCGACCGCTGCGTGCATGGAATCGACCGTGAGACCGCGCCGCGTCGCGTCCAGCCAGGCGCAGTGCACGCCGCGCCCTCCGTGCGCAGGGCGTTGCCAGCTGGTGGCGGGCCGCTCGAGCGCAGCTCGCTCGTCGCTGCAACTCGCTCCGCTCGCCCGGTGGTGCGTTCCCGACGACTCGCAGACCACTGCCCATGGCACGGCAAGTGCATCGGCAGCGTCAACCTGCTGCCCTTCTACGGGTTCCTCTGGGCCGTCTGCGGCCTCATCATCGTCTTCGTCATCGCCATTTTCGTGTGGTTCACGTCGCCCATGTTCTGACGGGGCTGCATTGGGGCCGCCCCCTCGAGAGACGGGGCGCGAGCGTGCCCCATCGCTGGACGGCCCGACTCCGTACGCTGCCTGCGGGGATTGGTGCCGGGGCGCTGTGTGTGGCGCGTGGCGTGTGCCCGCGGGTGCGGCGGAGAGGCGGCTCGCTCGGTTGCGGCGCGACTGAACAAACGCCCTTGCACTCACGAACCCGACACGCACCCTACGCACAGCGCGCAGCAGCCCACCGCCCGCACGCGCCTGCCTAGCGGCGCCGCGCACTGGAACGCGCCCCCTTCCCCTCGAGGGCCCTGTCTGCGCCCGTCACGCCGAGCGACGCCTCCATGGCAACCGCGCCGGCCACGCCCTCGACCTGCCCGCTAGCTTTGTGCACGGCGGCCGCGGCTGCGCGCAGCAGCTGACCGGCATCCAGCGCGGCAGTGGCGGCCCTTCTGCTCGCAGCGGCGGCGGCTTCGGCCGCGCCTCCCTCGTCCTCGTCCTCTGCCTCTGCCCCGCCAGCCGCAGCTGCGGCTGCTGCACCGGCTTCCACGGGGCCCGTCAGGGCGCCCTCTGCGGCCGAGGATGCCTTCTCCGCTGCCTCTTTGAGGGCGCTCGGCACCGACGCGCGCAGGCGCTTCACCCTGTCCGAGGCGGCGGCCAGACGCTGCTCCGCCTCGGCGATTCGCGCGATGAGCGCGCGGTCCAGCGGCTGAGGCACGGCATCTGCGGGGGGCGGGGACAGCGGGTGGGGGGAACACGCCAAGGACGCACCGTAGCGCGCTCCTGGGCGTTCTTGCGCGCCCAGCGCGGCCGCCAGTTGCAACTGGAAACGCGTTCCGAGCGAGCCCCCTGCGGACTCACCCGCTGCCGGGTCGTCAATCGGGTCCACGTGCTCCCAGATCGCGTCCATTGTGCTTGTCTTCATCTGAATCAGCATCACGCGAACAGCCTGCGCCAGGGGAGACTCGCAGACGCGCGCGCTCCGGGGGTCACACAGGCACGACAGCTCGCGCAGCAGCAACCTTGCGCCCAGGCCCCGCAAGGCGGCTCACGTCCCGATGCTTGGCCGGGACGCCCTTTCCCTCCAGCGCGGCGGCGATGGCCTCGTCAAAGATGCCCTCCAAGGCGTCGACATAGGTGTCGGGGCAGGCGACCTTCTGGGTCCGGGGCTTGCGCTTGGGCATGCTCGCCGGATTCCCGAGGGCGGCCGCGGTCGGTGCTGGGCCGAACGCGACGGGACCGAGAACCTGCGCGGTCCTTTCCCGCAAGCGACAGCTGCGGCCTTCGGGGGCTGACAGCGCGCGGAATGCGCTGGCGCCACCGCCGGGGGGGTCTCCGCCGTTGGGGGCAGAGCCGCCTTCCAGCCCGTTGGCCAGCGGCAGAGGCAAGCGCCGCGAACGGGGGGCAGCTAGCCCGCGCCCGGCCGCCCGGCCGCCCTCGGACACTGCTTCCGGACCGCCCGCGCTTCCAGCGTTGAGCGAAGAGAGGCATGCTTGCGACGGCCGCCCCGGCCGCCCGGCTCGAGGCATCGGGAGGTGAGGAAGGCTGCCGGTCGACGCCGCAAACGGCGCCCCGCTTGCGCTCGTGCAGTTGCCGCCACAACGCTGCACCGGCCTCGCTGCAAGCGCCCTGGTGCTACCTAGGGCCGCGCCGCCCTTCCGCCCTTGCGAGTGCCCACGCAGCAGGCTACGATGAGGAGGCCCCCGCCCGCGTGGACGTGTTTCTGGGCGCCTTCGGCGGCACGTCGCGACTGGACATCACTGCACGGCCCGCCGCCCCCGGGGGGCGCATGCGTGCTGTGGGGGAGCTGCGTGTCGTGAACGCCGGCAAGGCCGACGAGGTTTGCGCGGTGGCGCTGCTGAAGGGCGCCTCTCAGGGCTTTGCACTGGAGGCAGCCGAGCCAGGCGCCGACCCCCATACCGTCAATGTCCCAGGGGACGGCAGCGCAGTCGTGCGTGTCGCCTGCGACCTCCCGGCAGGCGAGACCGCGCCTCGCTCGGGCACGGTGTCGTTCAAGTGCTCCAAGCGCGGCCGCGTCACGGCCTCCATTCTGGTTCGTCCTGCGGCCGCTGAGCGCGCGGCCGGCGGCCTCGCAGCGACTGCCCCCGGTCGCGCCCCGCTCCAGTCGCGCACGGCAAATGCGGGCTCGCTGTCCAGGACTGGCAAGCAAGCCCGCGCCCGGCGAAGCTCGGCACCCTCGACGGACGAGGAGGAGCAGGAGCCGCTCGCGGCCGCGGAGGCAGTTGCTGCCGCCCCCGCGTCGCTCACCGAGCGAATGGAGCGGCGCAGGCAGGCGGTGGCGGCCCGGCGCCAGTCGAGGCTGGCCAGCACGGCATCCGCCGCTGCGGCCGGACCTGTCGCTGGCCCAGGGTCCCACCCTGCGGCGGCGCGGGGCAGGGGCGCGACGCCAGGCCGGGAGTCGGCGGCGCCCGTGGCGGCAGCGGCGCGAGCCAGGTCGAGCGGCAGGCGCCTCGATGGCTCGGGGCGCTTCCGCCCTTCCTCTGGCGCCGCTGCTGCGACAAGTTCGGCGACTTCCGCTGCTGCTGCAGCGGCGGCCCGGGCGGATGCCGCCCTCGCGCAGCAGCGGCAGGAGCACGCGATGCAGGCCCAGGTTGTGGGGCTCACCTGCCTCATCAACGGGGCGCTAGCGGACGGTTGCGCAGAGCAAGCCTGCAGCGCGGCCGCGGGGGGCAGGGTCGACGTCGCTGGCATCATGCGCCAGTCAGAGGCTGCGCTGAAGCGCGCCCTGAAGAGGGCGTCGGCGGGGGGCGGGTCGGCCGCTGGTGGGGGCGGGGCCGGAGCGCAGGCGCGGGCGAGAGCGCGCCGAGGCAGCGGCAGCGGCAGAAGCGGCAGCGCCAGCGGAGCCGGAGCCGGAGGCAAGGGCGCCCAACGGGCGGGAGCACCGCTCCTCGGCAGTATGCTGGGGCGGGCTGGTCTCGGCACGGCGGCTGGCCTGGACGAGGTGCTGGAGGCTGCGGCGGCGGCGGCGGGGGCGTCGCAGCGTCCGCGTAAGGTGCCTGGTGCACGGGTGAGCACGAGGGTGGCGGGTAGGCGCGACGTGAGCTGGCGGCAGAAGGGCGTGGCTCGAGAGACGGCGCTGTTCGACGGGATGCTGGCCTTTTCACAGCGCGGCGCGGCAGGGGGCGCGGGCGGGCGCGGGAATGGGAGTGGGCGCGGGCGCGCCACGGGAATGGCCAGCGGCGCTGCTGGAGCCAAAGGCGCTGCCAAAGGCAGCGAGGAAGCGGCGAGCCGGGAGCAGGAGCGCCTCCTCTTGGAGAGCCTCATTGGAGGGGACGGTGACGACGACGACACCGACCACGACGATGACGACGGTGACGACCGCGACGACGACAACGACCACGACGGTGACGACCGCAACGATGGCGGCGACGTGTCCCCGGCTGAGGCGGTGCTGCGAGAGCGGTCCAACGCCGCACGGCAGCGCGCCTTCGGGCTGTGGTGCAGCCCCGTGCTGCAGCAGACTCGGGAGGTGATCCTGCGCGAGGTCTCCAGCGGCAGCCTGGCGGCGCGTGCGGAGCGTCAGCTCCATTCGGACCTGTCTCTGCAGCGGGCCGTGGCTGACACGCTGCTGCAGTACCACCCGTCGTGGCTGCGGCTCGCGCTTGAGACCATGACCGGGCGTCGGGTCAGGTTCACTCGCGCGTCGTTGGCGGACGGGGGCGCGGCCGCGCTGCGTGCGTTCATCGCCAGACACGTACTGGGTCCCGACTCGGCCATCGAGCAGCGATTCCGCGACACGGTCAAAGGGGTCTTCGACGAGGAGCACGCCCGCGCGCAGGCCGCAGCGGGGCTGGCGCGCGTGCTGACGCTGGTGCACTTCCTAGACGCGGCCCACTGCCAGGACGTGATGCGGGGGGCGGCCAGCCCCCGCCTCTTCAGGACCGGCGGCGAGTGCAAGAGCACCGCCGACGTCGTCGTGGCGCTCGGCCGCGACCTCCTCGCCAGGGAGAGCAACCCCCTCGAGCACGTGCGCCGCCTCGGCGTGAGCGTGACGGTGGAGCAGAAGCCGGTCGACGAGGCCGACGTCGCGGTGAGAGACTTTGCCACGGACCTGAGGGACGGTGTGGTCCTCTGCCGGTTCCTGGAAGCTCTTGCCGGGCTCCGGCCGCTCTCCACGGGCCGAGAGCTGCCTCGCTTCCCGGCCGTTACCGCCATGAACAGGGAGTCCAACATCCGCGCGTTCCTGGCGCTGCTGCAGCGGGTCGGCCTCCGCGCTCCGGCTGTTGCGACCCATAAGGCCATCGCTGCCGGCGACGTGCCCGCCACCGTCGCGCTGGTGTGGGCCATGGTCAGCGCGTTCGGCCTGCCGTGCCTGGCGCCGCCAGAGGCCATCGGTGCGGAGCTGGCAGAGCTCGCGGACGGCTGGCCAGCGGCCCGCGCCACGATGGAGCGCTTTGCGGCCCGGCGCGGCGGCCGCAGCTGGGGGGCTGCCGACGGCTCAGCCCCCGCCCAGGGCGTGGACGACGAAGCGGCGGCGGAGGAGGACGCGGCCGCGGCGAGGGCCATGGACTCCTCGGAGCTAGCCGCGGCGGTGCTTGCCGCGTGCGGGGCCGACGGCGAGGCGCTCGCGGCCGAGGACGGGGCGGCGGGCGGGGCGGCCAGCGACCGCTCGCTGGCCGCCGGGGAGCGCGCCCTGGCTGTGTGGGTGGCTGTCGCGGCAGCGGCCGTGTCGGGCGTGGCGCCCTCGGCGCCGCACGATGATGCCTACGCATGGGGGCGGGATCTGAGCGACGGGGCGGCGCTCTGCGCCGTCGTGCGGCTCTACCGGCCGTGGATGGAGGGAGTTGCCCTGCAGGGTGCCACGGCAGCCGGGACGTCCACAGCCCCCTTGCGCGAGGGCGGGGAGCTCGGCGTTGCCGGCCCTGCGGCCAGGCGAGGCGCGGCCCTGACGGAGCCGGGCAGGCTGGACGGGCAGCAGAGGCGGGGCCTGCCCAGCGGCGCGTGGGCGGCAGCCGTGGGGGCGGAGCGGTGCCAGATGCTGGCGGCGTGCGAGGCGGCGTCGCAGCTGGGAGGCGTCCCGCTAGTTCTGCCGGCAGCCTCCAGCGAGACTCCGGTTGATGCGCGCGTGATGGCCGTGTTTGCGGCGCACCTCTTCGCCACGCTCGTGGCGAGCGACGCCTCCAGGGAGCACCGCGCTGCGCGAGTGCTGCAGCGGGCTGTGAGGCGGGTGCTCCTGCTGCCTGGCCGGCTCACGCTGCTGGCGGCCGCGGGTCGGCTGCGCGGGCGGCTGGCGGCCAAGACATCGGCAGAGGCCAGGGCGGCGAGTGCGATCGCCAGGGCTTGCCGGTCCACGCTAGCGCACTGGCGGGAGCTGGAGGCCGCAGCCGTGGCCGAGGCCAAGGAGGCGGCTGTGTGGGCGCTGGTGCGCGCGGTACGGGTGAAGCGGACGATGATGGTCCTCGAGGAGCGAGCGCTCGTGCGCCGCATCGCGGCCAACGGGCTGATTGCCTTCCATCGCACAGCCGACAGAGCAGAGCTCGCACGGGCCGAGGAGGCTGAGGCCGAGGCTGAGGAGGCGGCCAGGCTCGCACAGGAGCAGGCCAAGGCCGAGGCCGAGGAGGCGGCCAGGCTCGCGCAGGAGCAGGCCAAGGCCGAGGCCGAGGAGGCGGCCAGGCTCGCACAGGAGCAGGCCAAGGCCGAGGAGGCGGCCAGGCTCGCGCAGGAGCAGGCCAAGGCCGAGGAGGCGGCCAGGCTCGCACAGGAGCAGGCCAAGGCCGAGGCCGAGGAGGCGGCCAGGCTCGCGCAGGAGCAGGCCAAGGCCGAGGCCGAGGAGGCGGCCAGGCTCGCGCAGGAACAGGCCGAGGCCGAGGCCGAGGAGGCGGCCAGGCTCGCGCAGGAGCAGGCCAAGGCCGAGGCCGAGGAGGCGGCCAGGCTCGCGCAGGAGCAGGCCAAGGCCGAGGCCGAGGAGGCGGCCAGGCTCGCGCAGGAGCAGGCCAAGGCCGAGGCCGAGGAGGCGGCCAGGCTCGCACAGGAGCAGGCCAAGGCCGAGGCCGAGGAGGCGGCCAGGCTCGCGCAGGAGCAGGCCAAGGCCGAGGCCGAGGAGGCGGCCAGGCTCGCGCAGGAGCAGGCCAAGGCCGAGGCCGAGGAGGCGGCCAGGCTCGCACAGGAGCAGGCCAAGGCCGAGGCCGAGGAGGCGGCCAGGCTCGCGCAGGAGCAGGCCAAGGCCGAGGCCGAGGCCGAGGCCGAGGAGGCGGCCAGGCTCGCGCAGGAGCAGGCCAAGGCCGAGGCCGAGGAGGCGGCTGCAGTCTTGCGGCTTGCGGTGATGCTTCAGTCGCTGTGGCGCGGTTACTTGGCAAGAGTGGCCTGTCAGGTGCTTTTGGCAGAGATCGTGGCGCTCCAGGCCGCAGTTCGAGGCTACCAGTGGCGCCAGCGACTGCGGTCGCTTCACAAGCGAATGACGACGCTGAAGCGGCGATGGGCCCTCCGGCGTGCTGTCCGGGCGCTCAGAGACGAGGACAAGCTCGAGCCGGCCCACGCGGCGGCGTGCGCGGCCGCCGAACCCGCCAGCGAGCCGGAGGCCGCGGCATCTGAGCCCTGCTCGCCTGCCCAGTCAGCATCGCCATTCCAGGCGTCCTCGCCGCTTTGCACGGACGTTAGCCCTCTGGTGCGCCGGGCGCAGGCGGCGGCGGCGGCGGCACAGGCTGCGAGCGCGCGCTGCAGCCCCGACTTTGAGCGCAGCCCCTCCGTCACGCCCCTGAAGGACTCGAATGCGGCGGCGGCCTCTGCGGCCTCAAGCCCGGCCAGCGAGTTTCCGACTCTTGCGTCGCCCGCAGCGCCCGTACCGGACTCGCAGCAGCGCAGGCTTGTCGACGCGGTTCGCACTGCCGACACGTTTGGCAAGGGGCAGGTTGCCGCGAGCGCGCTGGGCGCCTTTGCGGACGAATCGGAGCGGAACTCCGTGCTTCTGGCGCGTGCTGGGGCGGTCCCGGCACTGCTCGCGCTGCTGCGGTCGTGCGGCCGCACCGAAGCGCACGCCAGCGTGATGCTTGCTTGCTTGGATGCGCTGTGCAGCCTGGTCGGGCGTCGCGATGAGCTCACCACTATGGCCTTGGTGCACGCCAAGGAGGCGCCCCAGGTCATCGTGGGCACGATCGAGATGTTCCGCGACCGGCGGGCGGTCGCAGCGAGGGCGGTGCGCCTGCTCTCAGTGCTCGTGCGGACCGCAGACGGCCGGTCCAAGCTTGCAAGGCGGCCAGAGCTGCTCAGCCGGCTCAGCAAGGCGTGCTCCGCCTGCCGCAAGGCCGCGAAGCGCGCTCGAGGCAGTCGCGTCGAGGACGCTCAGGCCACAGCGCGGGAGCTGACGGAGCTTGCAGCCAGGCTCCAACGGCAACTGGGCGGGCGGGCTTGATGTGGCAGGCGCGCTGCCTTTGGAGCGCGGCTCGAGCTGCTTCCCTTCGTGTGATTGCTCGTTCTTCGCGGCGGGGTGGCCTGGGCGCCCGGCCGTGGATTCCAATTTTGCCCTCGCAACGCTTCTGCAGCACGCGCCGTCGCTCGAAAAACGGCTCGCAGAGCAACTGCAAGCGAATTCGCCACACGCGCCCGCTACCGGCCCGCGCGCTTCGCGCACGGGACGCGCGGATGGCGGCCCCCGCTGGGTTTGTGCTGACAGGCGAGTCAGTGTCGTCAGTCCCGTCCCCGCAGCCGTCCCCGGAGCGGCTCAGGGTTGCCGCGGCGCCGTCATCGCTCTCGAGGCGCGCCCCGGCCGCCCCCCAGGCGTTGCGCCGGCAAACCACAGCGACAAAGAGGCACGCGCGCGGGCGCAGCGCTGGGGCGAGCGCTCGTGCTGCTGAGGACGATGGCCCCAAGCCGGCAGGCGTGATTCCGCTCGCCGGCGAACTGCTGTTCGACCCCGAGGCGCGCGACAAGGCCGCCGGCGGGAGCTACGCGGACTCGGGCAGCAAGGCGTGGGACACCGACCCTGTGCTCGTGGCAGCTCGCATGCGGGTGCGGGCCCACCCTGCTGTGCTCGACGCGTGCGCGCGTGTCGCTGCGTTGCTTCGCTGGGAATTCGCGGGGGCGGCGCCCACGATGGCCACCCCAGCCTCCGTCTTTACCCAGGACAGCGACCCTGACTCGCCGTTCCACCTCCACGGGGCTGCGTCGCCGGGGGACGACACCAGGCTGCGCCTCCCACGGTCTGAGTACGCGCGGCTGCACAAGGTGACGTGGGCGCTGCTTGCGCCGCGCGCAGAGGAGGGGGCGGAGGAGCGCAGCCTCAAGGAGGACTGGGCGTGCGACTCCGCGCGGCAGCCCGCAAACGAGGCGTCCCTCGAGGCGCGGGAGGCCGCCGTTGCGGCGCGGGCACTTGCGCGCCTGTCCGGCAGCAGCGACGCCGGGTTCCGGCCCTCGGCGGCGGCGCCTGACGAGCCAACCATCTCCTTCGCGCAGCTGTGCGAAGGGCTCTTGGAGCTCGCAGACCGGTGGACCCCCTCGGCGTCGGCTGGCCAGGCAATCGCGTTTCTCTCCGCGCTCGCGGAGGCGGCGGACGCCAGGCTGGCTGCGTCGCCGTGACAGCCCGTGCTGCGCTGCGCGGCGCGCCGGCCCCGATGCGCTGCGGGGAATCGTTTGCTTCTGCGTGCTCGCAATGGCGCTGCCCAATGCGCAGTGCTGCCCCCCCACCCCTCCTTGGCCGGCGGCGCCTGGGCAGCCTCACAGGGCTGCAGCACCCGCAGCGGCGGCGTCGCTCTCGGCCCACGCACACACTCCAGCGCGAAGCGCCGTCACTCCTTCTTGGCTCCCTTTGGGTTGCGGAACATCTTCTGCAGCGCCGAGATGAGCACCAGCAGCCCCGCCGCGCCGATGGCCACCGTTCGCAAGCTCACGCCGTTGGCGTTGGCACACACGCGCGAGGCCACGTGCAGCACCCCCGCATCCGCGCCCGCTGCGGGGAGGTACGGGCACCCGACCCACAGCAGCCCCGCGACCAGCATCGCCACCAGCGCGATGGCCAGCGCCGCCTTGCGGACGAGGGTGGGCCCGGCGCTGGCCAGCTCGCTGGCAGCCATGGCTCCGGCCTCCGGGGCGTCCCCTGCCCCCCACACTGCCACCTTGGCGGCCGCGCCTGCAGCGGTCGTCACCGTGAGCGACAGCACTCCAGGGAGCAACGCCGCGTCGCTCGCCACCCCCAGGTCTTCCTCGTCGGCGCATGCGACAGCGTGCCAGGCGCCGCCGCGCACAGCCGAGAGAGACGCCGTCACGCCCACGGCGAGGCAGGACTCGCGCCCCATCGACTCCACTGCTGCAGTCGCAGCGGCGGCTTCCGCTTCCAGCTCGGAGGCGCTCCCCGGCCGAGCCGCGGCCGAGGCGGCGAGCAGGGCCAGCACCTCCCGCGGCGAGCCGGCCTCGCCGTAGCCGCCGGCGCCAGGGGCATCGCCACCGTCGTCGGCGTCGGCGGCGTCGTCGTCGCCACCGCCAACACCGCTGCCGTCGCCGTGGCCCGAGTTGCCGCCCGGCCGCCTCAGGGCAAACGTGAGGCGCGTGTCGTCGGAGGAGGCGTCGCCAAACGGGCCTGCGGCGGCGGCCTGCAGGAGCGCCCAGCCGCGGGCGGGCACGGCAGGGCCGCGCAGCGAGTCGCACTTGCAAACCACGAGCAGGCGCCTCCAGCTGCCCTTCTCTGAGCGGTGCGCGTACTCGACCGAGAAGCGAAACGCGAGCTTGCGAAGGCCCCGGAGCGCCAGAGACGGGTCCTGCCCCGCAACCACGGTCCACCCGCGACCGCAAACGGGGTGCGTGCACAAACGGTCCAGCACGGCGTCGGCGAGCGCCTGGGCGTCCGGCGCCCTGACGAGGGTCTTGCGCTTGAGCGCGTGTGTGCCCTTGCGTTTCGACGGGCCGCCAGACTCGCCGCCCAGCCCAGCAAGGCCGCAGGCCCTGGCGACGCCGTCCCACACAGCAGAGGCCACGGGGGCCGGAGGGCGGGCGCCCAGGGGGTCCATCCTCACGCCCTCTGCGGAGCGGAGCGCCTTGGCTGCCATGGATCCGGCTGAATTCCGGCGCGCGTCCTGGACTGGCAAGGGGGTGGGAGCCGCTCGCCCAACAAGCACCCGAAGGGCCGTGTGTGCCACGCCCTCAAGCCGCTGCAGCGCGCCCGGTTGCCGTCGTGAAGCCCAGGGCTGGCAGAGCCGCCAGCACCCGAGCCCAAGCTGTGGCAGCCGCGCGCACACACCGCCACGGCCACCAACAGCAACGGCAACCGCAGCAGCAACAACAGCAACAACAACGCTGCTCGTCCGACTGCCAGGCTACGCCATCTCGCGTCAGAGCGAACCGCGGAAGCGCCCAGCTGGGTGCTGCGCGTAAGCTGCCGCGACTGTCCCGCGCTGCCACGGCGCGGGCGCCGCGCTCGAGAGGAGCCTGTGGCCGATGGCGGGCGCAGACAACGCCGAGGCGCGCTGCGCGTCCGCCTTTGCCGCGCTTGGTGTGCCGGCGCTCGGGGACGATGCGGTGCGCCGGCTGGGCCGCGCCGATGCCGTGGTGCTGGCGAAATCGCTCGAGGCCGTCGCCGCCAAGGCCAAAGCCGGATGCGCCTCGGCCGCGGCGGACGACCCTGACGAGGTGGTGGAGCTGAACGTGGGGGGGACGGTGTTCACCACGCTGCGAGCGACGCTGGTGGCGTTCGAAAGCAGCCGGCTGGAGGCCATGCTGTCCGGCCGCTGGCGGGTGCCCCGCGACGCCGCGGGGCGCGTGTTTGTCGACCGCGACCCGGCGCTGTTCGGGCGCGTGCTCGCGTTCCTGCGGGACCCGGCGACCGGGGTTGCGCTGCCCGCTGGGAGCGCGGCGGCGTGCGACGAGCTGGTCGCTGAGTTCGAGTGGTACGGACTGCGCGAGGTGGCTCTGCCGCCGCTGCTTCCCGGGTCCACTGTGCTGACCAGGCAGCAGGGGGACGACGCGGCGAGGCTCCTGGCCGGACTGCCCCGGCACGAGGGCCGGTGGCGGCTGATGATGCGCGGGTCGCAGGACGGCTTCGCCCCCTCGGTGTTTCACGCGGCCTGCGACGAGCTTGAGGAGAGCATCGTGGCGGTGCGCACTGCAGTTGGGTCGGTTGTGGTGGGCTACATGGACGCGCCGTGGGGCGGCTCTGTGGGGATGAACATGGCGCGCAGCAGGTGCGCCCTGGCCGTCCTGGAAACGCTGCGGGGCCGCGCCGCGCTGCTGCTGAGGCCGCAGGTTGACCCGGCCAAGGCGTGCGTCGTGTGCCAGGACCCCACCTTCGGGCCAATCTTCGGCCTGTTTGCGCTGGGCGGCGCCGAAGGCGGGCCGCTGCGCAACGACATGGCCGTCATGGCCGGGTCGGACTCCACCTCGGTGTGCTTCGGCATCGGCTGCCCCGGCTCCATGTTTGAGCGGCCGCCGGGTTGGACCGACGCTCGCCTGCTCTCGGGGAGCGCATCGGGGTGCGTGGGCCTCGAGGACGTCGAGGTTTGGGCGCCGGCCCTCGACGAGCCTGCCGCGGCCGAGTGAGCGGCCGCGATGGCGCTGTGTGTGATTGGGTGTGTGCGTGTGTGTGTGCGTTCGCGCGCGCGCGCGCGCGCGTGGTGGAGGTGCCAAGCAACCGCAGCTGCCCCGCTCCGCGCGCTTGTGACTCGTGCCCAAAGCCTCTCCGGGAGCCGGGCGTGCAACGCGGGAATTGCCTTGATGTTCTCAGCGTTTTTGTTGGCGCGCTTGTTTGTTCGCGGCAGCCGACGCAATCAACTCAACAGGCACCGACAAAGCACCGGCGCCGTGCGCAAGCGCCCGCTTTGCGCACCGCCGCGCGCGACCCAGCCGCGCCGGGCGGCCTGCGGCCGGGCTGGCCGTCGCAGCGGCCGCCGCGGTCAGCTGCGACCAGCGGCAGAGCGGCGGACGCCGGTCGTCGATCGACCAAGCCGGCAGTCGTCGAGCCAAAGGACAAACAGGCGGGAGCCCCTGCTCCGAAGAGCCCCGCGGCGGCCGGCCACTCGCCGAGGCGCCGGCGCGCGCTCGGGGACCGGAGCACCAGGAGTGCACCAGCTCGACTTCCAATGTCGTCGGCATGGCTTGTGCGCAGCCAGCGTGCGGCAGGCCGCAGCGGTCCTCGGCCGGCGCATTTGGCGTCGCGGCTCCGCCCTGCGCCCTCCACTGAGCCCGCCTCCCGCGCGGTGCCCGCGGCCGCCGGCAGCGGCGCCGCGCGCGAGCTGCACGGCGTGACCACGTCCGTGGTGGAGCCCAGGCCGCCCAGGCTGACTCGCGAGGACATCAAGGCCGAGGCCGAGCAGATGGGGCAGCTCGATCGCGAGGCGCCTTTGCATCCTCGCCAGGTCGCGGCCTCGCCGCGCGAGTACAACGCCATGCTGCGGCTGTACAAGAGCCGCATGTCCGTCCTGCGCAAGCGGTACGCCCAGGAGTGGAGCGCCCGCCGCGAGCGGGAGCAGGCCATGCTCGAGGCGCGGCAGGCGGCGTGGCGCGAGGCGCGCGCCGCCGTCAAGGCCACCCGCGTGGAGGCTCGCGCGGAGCGCATTGCCACGCACCAGCGCCGGCAGAAGCGGCTCCGGCGCGCGCGCACGGTGCGCCAGGACATGAGCCGCCGGCGCCAGGGCTTGTGGCTGCTGCAGGTCGACCGCAGGCAGCAGGCCTGGCTCAACGCCCTGGAGGCCGACTCCCAGGAGTGGATCTTGGAGCACGAGATTGACGAGAAGATCACGGCCGACCTGTTCGAGGAGGGCCGCATCCCGTGGCAGTACCGCGAGTGGTTCGACAACCTTGCGCGCGCTCGCGCCAAGGACGAGGCCTACGCTCGCGTGGCCGCCAGCAGCGGCGCGCCCGGCGCCCAGGAGACGGAGATTGAGATCTCAGACTGGGAGGCCGACATGGTGGCGTGGGAGAGCGACGCCGTCGAGGTGGGGCCCGCCAAGGCGGAGCGCGACCTGGTCGAGATCGAGGACGACATCACGCCTCTGGAGCTCGCCCACGGCATGGACCGCAAGGAGCTCCGCCGCCGCCGGGCCATGCGCCTGCGCCAGTACGCCGCCAAGTACCTGCTGGACGAGGAGTCGGAGGTGCTCCCGCCCGATTACTTCTCCGCCATCAGCCAGCGCGACGCCGAGTCGGTCGGCAAGGACGTCGGCGCGCCCGGGTTCTTCCTCCTTCCCGAGGACATCGAGCAGCTCAAGCCCCCCTCCCTCAAGCCCCTGCTCCACAAGGACCAGACCGTGCCCGGAGCCTTTGGAGAGGAGCACGCGGCCGACGAGGCCGGCGTCAGCATGGACCCCGAAACCCTCCGGGAGATCGCCAAGGCCCACGCCCGCATCGGGTGGGCAGACTTCCCCCTGGAGGACACGCGCGTGGTGGAGGCGGACTCGGAGGACCTCTCGGACTTCAGCACCGTGCCCTCGTACGAGGAGGAGATCGTCAGCCTCGTCGAGTCCCCGCGGGCCGCCATCCGCGAGCCCCGCCTCGAGCAGGCCATCAACCCGGACTCGGACGGCGAGATCGGCTTCGAGTCGGCGGGGTCCGACAGCGAGTTCGAAGCCCCCGCCAGAGGCCTGCCGGTCCGCGAATCCGTGGGTTATGCCGCCGTCGACCCCACGACTGCCGAGGCGCGGGACGACCTCCCCGAGCATTTCGCGCTCAACTCCGACGCGGCCGTTCACGGTCTGCTGGCGGACCCGTCGCTGCACCACCGGCGCATGAAGGAGCAGCTCTTCGGCAAGCAGAAGGGCCTCAACCTGCCCGTGGTCGGCACCATGCGCAGCAGCGCCCACCGCATCCACAACGTGCGCACCACCAACCTCTTCATGGCCTACCGCATGCAGACCGTCCTCTCGCAGCTCCAGGTTGACAAGTCGACCATGATCAAGGCCATGTCCGTCCCGATGCGCCGCACCACCCTCCGCGAGATCCTGGACATGGCCGAGGCCGCGCAGTCTGGCGACGCCGCCGCTTCGCCGCCCCTCGACGCGGACGAGGAGTCCGCCGCCATCGCCCGCAACATCACCGAGTCCAAGATCAACCTGGAGCTCCGCCCCGCGCTGGCCGGCTACCTCGACTCCAACTTCGAGTACCGCACCAGCGAGGAGCTCCAGGAGGACCTCCTCGGCTTCACGCGCTGGGACCAGGCCGCGCCCCACATGGCCGACGGAGAGCTCCCCAAGGAGCCGCGCAGCAAGATCAAGGACGACGACCTGAGCGACGACGAGCCGGCCGCCCTCGAGAGCCTCTCGCGCCGCTTCCACTCCATCCCGGCCCTCCTCCGCGCGCCGCCGGGCCTCATGACCCACAGGGAGCGCGTGGACCGCATCATGACCCTCATGCCCGCGTCCGTGCTCAGCGAGGCGTTCCAGCTCCGCATGCTCCAGCTCCTGCGCGAGAACGTCACCTCGGTCACCCTCAGCAGGCAGGAGGGCGAGACGGAAGAGTCCCCCACCTTCCACGTGGACGGCGACACCGCCCGCCGCATCCGCGAGCAGCTGGCCGAGGAGTTCAGCGACGCCTTCGACCGCGTCGAGGCCGACGCCATCCAGGCGCTGCGCGTGCGCTACAGCCTCCGCGAACACGAGATGCTCCAGGAGCTGGGCGCCCCCGTCGAGTCGCTGCTCGACGACGCCAACGAGCCCGTGGACTCGGACGAGGAGTACGGCGCTGCCGAGGCGAAGGATGCCGACGTCGCGTTCGCAAAGGAGGCGGCCGCGGGCGCCGCCGAGGACGACGCGACCGAGGCCGCGGCGGAGGCCGCCGCTGCCGGCAAGGAGCCCCCCGCCGCGCCGGCGGTGAAAGAGCTCGACCACTTCGCCAAGGAGCTGATCGAGAAGCACATCAGCAGCGTGCACCGCGTCATGGTGGAGCGCGGCGTGCAGGACGGCAAGAACTACGTGCGCGACAAGCACCGCCGCTGGACCCTGATGCAGCTGCAGGGCGTGGACGCGCTCCTCGACCGCCTCGAGGAGGAGCTCGAGAGCCCCGCCGGCCAGCACGACCTCAAGGTCGACATGGAGCCCGACGATGCCATGGTCACCGCCGCGGCCGCGGGCCACGATGTGCCCCACTTCCTCGCCGGCTCCGTCGACATCGAGCACATGCCGTGGGAGCTCGACGCCACGCTGGCGCCGGACCACGCCAACGAGCTTCGCAAGCGCGCCCTGCGCGAGACCCGCCAGGCCATCGCCGACCGCGACGTCCTCGGCTCCGAGTTCGGGGTGTCCGACGTCCGCGACGACCCCGTCTTCTCCGAGGCCGCCCTCTCCGAGGAGCTCCGCTACTTCAGGCCGCACCACCTCTTCCACGATCGCCAGGGCGACGCCCTCGAGACGCCGGGCACAATGGTGCCCACCAGCGAGCTCAAGGACCGCGCAGACCGCGTCCGTGCCGCCTCCCGGCTCGCTCGCGACCGCGCCGTCACCAGCGCCCAGCTCGCCGAGCGCCCCTGGGAGGCGCCGCTCGTCCCGATGCGCCCCTCGCCCACCGGCCGCGGCCTGGAGCCCGCCCCCGGCACGCCCGCGCTGCTGGTGGACGACGGCATCGACCTGGCCGAGGACACGGCCATCCAAGCCGCCATCTTCGCCAACAACATCCCGCTGGCGCGCCGCATGCTCGAGAAGCGCCGCATCCGCCTCGAGCGCGAGGCGCCCGACGTTGTGGACCGGTACGACGTGGAGGCGAACTTCCACGCCAACATGCTCGGCATGGTTGCCCAGGACGACCTCCGCTCCAGCGAGAGCGAGAGCGACTCCGGCAAGCGCATCTCCCGCGACTCGCTCTTCAGCGACGACGACGAGCACGACTTCCTCTTTGACGCCGAGGAGCCAGACACCGCAGCCGCGCCCTTCGAGGGCGCCGCCGCCGACTTCGCAGCCTCTGACGCCGAGGCCGACTCGGACGGCGCGCGCCGCTGAGCCGGGCAGCCTCCGCGGCTCGGCGCGACGGGCAGCCCCTCACACCCTCGTGGGCCGCGGACCTCTATTTCCCCGGGGTGGCCTGCCCGCCGTGTCTCTCGAGCTCTCTCTCTCTGTCTCGAGCGCTTCCGCTGCTCGCTCCGGGCGGCCCGTGCTCGCTCCGGCGCACACGCGTGCGCGCGTGCGGCACCCCGAGCGCCAGCTTGCAGTCGGCGCTGTGTGTGTGTGTCTGTGTGTGTGTGTGTGTTGCCGCCACCTCCTGTTTCGTTGCAGCCTTGAACGGTGGCACACGCTCCCGCAAACGCGCGGTCGGGCCGCCAGCACTCTTGCACGCGCTGCTTTGCCTCGTCCTGGCCGTCTCCTTCCGTGTCTGCGCGCGAGGGCTGCCGGGCTGCCGGGCTGCCTCGCCTCGCCTGGCCTCGCGGCGCCAGGGAGAGGCGCGCGGCGTTGGCGAGGCGAGCTGCTCCCGGTTGAAACTCGGATGCGGACGGCTCTGCCAGAAGTCGGCAGAGTGCTCCGTTCAGGCTTTGCGCCGGCCGCTGCCCGTGCGCCCCGCGGCGCCGCACCGAGAGAGATGGCTTTCGCTTCCGGGCCGTCGTCGCTGGGCTTTGACGCCGGGGCGTCGGAGGTGCCGCGCGCCTTCGTGCGCTACATCGAGGACCTGGTCAAGGCTCTCAAGTCCGGCCACACCGCGCGTGAGGACTCGGGCGCCTGCCGCTGCCTGGCGCGCTTGGCAGTGGGCGCGGGTGGCGTTTACGGCCCGCAAATCGGCCGCGCCGGCCACTGCTTCTCGCGCGCCCGTGCGGAACACCGGGGGGGGTGACGGGACGGGCGCCGAATGGGGCCAATGGCGGCCCTTTGCCCGAGGACTGCAATGGCCGCGCGAGGCGGCGGCTGCGGCCCCGCCTCGGCGGCAGCCGCGGTCGTCGCCGCGCAGGCGGCTCGCCTGCTCGATGCGTGGGGAGCGTGCAGCTGCGGCAACGGGGCGAGGCGGCGAGGTGGGGGAGGGGGGCGTCCCGGAGGCCTCCTGCTTGCCGGATGGCCGAGGAAGGGCGGGTGCTGGCGGATGTGCAATTCGCTCGCGCCCCCGGTGCGCGAGCCCGCGCGGCAGCAGGGGCTGCTCTTGCCCGGCCGCGTGCATTCCAACGGCTTGCCCCCGCGATGCTGCCCTTCCCGCCCCCGCTCGCTGCAGGCGCGCTGAACCTTTACGAGAACGGGCGCCGCGAGATCAACGCCGAGCACTTTTCCAAGAAGCTGTGGCCGACCCTCGAGCAGGTCAATGCCGCCGTCGCCGCGAGCAGCGGTGCGCGTCTTGACCGCGGCTTCGAGGCCGTGTACCAGACGCTGTGGCTGAAGCACGTGTTCATGACGGACATGATCACTCTGCCCGAGAAGGACACCCTGTCGAACCTGGTGCGCGCCTGGACCAGCTACAGCGCCTTTATCGAGGAGTGCGTGGGGCCCTCGCCCATGGCCGGCTACACGCTGCCCCCCGACTGGGTGTACGACGTCGTGAACGAGTTCGTGTACCTGTTCCAGCGCTTCCACGAGGAGCGCGCCGCCCGCTTCCACCGCCGCGCGGAGGCGGCCAAGTCCGGCTCCGAGGCCCCCGCGGGCTTCGAGGCCGACGACGCCCTGGACGCCGCCGCGGAGGGCGTGTGGGACCCCCGCGCCGTCCTTGCGCTGCTCCGGCGCGCCGTGCTCACGTCGGGCATCAACGAGCAGCTCGCCGCCGCCCGCACCAAGGGCGTCCGCGCCGCCCTCGCCGAGTGGCGCGCGCCCGAGGTGACCCAGCTCGCGGGCACCTTCGCCCTCGTCTGCCTTGTGCGCGTGGAGGCCAAGCTCGGCGACCACGCCGCCGCCGTGGAGGCCGCGCGCTTCCTCTCTCCGCAGTCCTCCGGCGCCTTCCTGCGCGTCACCCGCGCCCAGCTCTCGCTCTACTCCTACCTGGGCTTCTCGCTCGCCATGCTCGGCCGCTTCCACGACGCCGCCCGCGCCATCTCCAGCGTCCTCCTCCTCGTCCACCGCGCCTCCCCCGTGCTCGAGGACGGGGCCCGCTCTTCCCGCTTCATGAAGAAGACGGCCGAGAAGATGCTGGCGCTCCTCGCGCTCTGCGACGCCCTCTCCCCCGGCGCGCCCGTCGACGAGCTGGTTCGCGCCAAGGCCACGGACCGCTTCGGCGCCAAGCTGACGGGCATCGCAGCGGGCGGCACCGAGGCCGAGGCGGCCATCGCCGACCTCTTCACCGCGGCCACGCCCAGCTTTGTCGACGCGTCCTGGCCCCCCGTGGCCCCCGCCGCCGAGGGCGCCTCCGCCGGCGAGCAGGTCTTCGCCGTCCAGTCACGGATCTTCCTCAGCGCAGCCCAGGCTCGCGCCGCCGAGCTCGCGGGCATTCGCTCCCTCCTCCGCCTCTACAAGACCATCGATGTGCCCAAGCTTGCCCGCCTCGCGGGCGTCACCGAGGACCGCGCCCGCGCCGGCCTCGTTGCCCTCAAGCTGCACAGCTGGCAGGCGGTGGCTTCGTCGGCCGACGCCGCTGATGCCGCCTCGCGCCCCGCGCTCACCCGCGCGATCCGCGACTCGGTCCACTTTGTGGTGGGCGGCGAGGATGGCTCCATGGTGGCCTCGAGCGAGGCTCGCGTCAGCGAGGACGCCACCCGCGAGCTCATCCGCCGCACCGTCGCGCTCAAGCGCCAGATCGGGGCCGCCAGCCCCGCCGGCCGCGCCTGAGCCCTCCGCCCCCCCGCGCAGACCTGCATCCGCGAACCCAAGCCCGCGACCCCTGGCCCTTGGCGGTCGCGCTCATCGCGCCCGCCGCCGCCGCCGCCGCTCCTGTTTCGTGTTGACCGCCCCTAGCTGCCCCTTGCAACCAACACTCGGTCGTTTTTTGCCAATCTCGCGCGCGCGCGCGCGCACGACTGCACCCCACACGCAACGCATAGCCGCGCACGCGCTCCCGAACGCGTGCACGCTCACGGGGGTCCACGGGCGCGGGCCTGAGGAGCCAGTTGCGGAAGCGATTCGCTCGCAGAGCTGCAACGTCAGCAGAGCGCGGCTCCCACAACCCAGGCCGACGTGGCACGCGTGCGCGGTCGCAACGCTATGGTCGATGCCTCGACCGCGCTGCTGGCGGCCTCGCTGCTCGTGTGCTACTTGTACTGGTGGGTCGCGCTGGGCTTCATGCGCGCCGCCCAGTTCTCGGCCAAGCCGGCCGCTGAGCCCTCAGGTGCGTGGCCTCGCCCCAGCGCGTCGGAGCAAGAGTCGCACCGCCTGTCCCCGACGCTCGGAAGCGACGATTCGGAAGCACGCGTGCGCGAGTCGCTGCTCCCACGCGGTCGCGAGCAGCCCCTGATTCCTGCGACTGGGCCCGCAGACAAGGACAGCGCGCCTGCCACGGTGGCCTTCGACAACAAGGACCAGACGGCCAGCAAGGCCGGCCTGCGCGGCTGGGGCAAGCGCGCGATGCTTGCCATGAACAACCACGCTGAGCAGCTGCCGCAGTTCGGGCTGGCTGCCCTGCTAAACGTGGCCGTGCGCTCTGGCGTCACACCCTGGGCCGTGTCCGGCGTGATGGCGGGTGTTGCTGTCTTCCGTGGCGCCCACCTGGCCTGCTACCTCGCCGACCTGGACGGGCTCCGCAGCCTCAGCTTCCTGGGGTCGTCGCTTCTCACCCTGGCACTGTACGTCATGGTGTTCGTGTCCTTCTGAGCCTCGCGCAAGCGCGTTGTGCCCCGCCCTGAAATGTTGCAGACTGCTTGCCGGCGCTGTCGGCCCTCGGGCACGCACGCGCGCACGCACACGCACACGCACACGCACAATCAGCTACAGAGACGGCACGCTACCGCTTCCCGGCCGCCCGCACTGCCTCACGCCGGCTCGTTCACCAGGTGCAGCGAGCGCAGGTCCTCGGGCGACAGGCTGTCCAGCGTGCGCCGCGGCTCGAGCGGCTTGCCCGAGTGCGCCAGCCGCAACCGCCGGCCCCGCATCAGGGCGTCCACCAGTGGCGTGGGGTGCGATCGGATCCAGGCGTGGATCCTGGCCTCCACCTGCGCCGCCGTGTCGGCGCGGGCAATCGTCACGGGGCCGAGCGTCGTCTCCACGGCGGTGCCGGGGAGCGGCAGCGGGGCGGGGCGCCTCCTTCCAGCAGCGCCCTCGCCCTCGCCCTCACCCTCGTCTTCGACAGCGTCCTCGTCTTCGACAGCGCCCTCGCCCTCTTCCTCGTCCTCGTCCTCGTCCTCGTCGCGGGGCGGCATCACCCCCCGGAGCACCACGCTGACGAGGTACGGGCGCCGCCGCTCAGCCTCCTCCTCGGCCGCCTTTCGCCTCGCCTCGGCCTCCTCCCGGTGCGCCCGCTGCCCCCTCGCCAGGGCGGCCCGCAGCAGGTCGTCCACCAGACGGCGAGCCGTCCTCCGGGCCGCCACCGAGGCGCGCGCAGCGTCCACCAGCGGCCCCGCCACCCCCGCCTCCACCTCCGATAGCACCGGGTCCGCGAACAAGCGGCACGCGGAGAGGAACCCGCTAGCCGACTCCAGGGCCGCGCGCGCGGCGGCTCTGCCCACCGCGGCGGCGATCACCTTGGCGCGGCAGGTGTCCTCCTGCCTGCGCCGCACGCGCGCGCGCTGCATCCGCTCCTGCGCCTCCGTCCGCAGCCTGGAGGCCTCCTTGGCCATCGCCGCCTCGCGCTCCGACTCGGCGGCCTTGCGGCCTGCCAGGTGGTGGCCGGACTTGAACAGCGCGTCCAGCTCCGCCTCCTCCTCCAGCTCCAGTAGGGCCTGCTCGAGCGTCTTGGTCGCGAGGACGTCCACGAGCGGCGCGCTCTCGGCGTCAAAGTCGAAGAGCTCCCCTGGCTCCACTTGCGCCTCGGCGTCCACGCCGCGCTTCGGGCCCACGGTGGGAACGTCGGCCTCGGCCTCCTTGAACTCGAGAAACTCGTCCGTTTGCGTGTCCACGTCGAGCGTGGCGGGGGGGCAGGCGGTGGGCCCGTCCTGCTCGGTCAGGAAGGCCGTCAGGTCCGCCGCTGGGCGCCCGCGGGCCACCCCAGGGCGGGCCGCGAAGGCATCCGGCTCCCGCTGCCGGGCAGGGCGCCTCCTGCGCAAGGTCCACGCGTTGGCCTTGGCCGTCGCGGCGGCCTCGGCGTCGCCCGACGAGGCCGCCTGCGTGCTCCGCTCCACCGTCGTTCCGCGACGCACGCGCGGGTCGAACATCAGGTTCCTGCGGGCACACGTTTCGCAAGGCGCAAAGGCGGCGATTCAGGCCGGGGGTGGCCAGGGTGCTGGGCTGGTAGTTGCCGGCGCGAGCGAGCGAGCGAGCGAGCGCGCTGTTGCCGAGCAGTTGGGACGCCACCGCTGGGCTTGCTGGCAGCGCGCAGCGCACGCGCCGCGAGCAGCCGCCCCGGCGGGGAGCGCAGCGCATGTGCCCCGGCCAGCGCAGGCAGGCGCCGGTCGCGTCGGGGGCGCGACACCGGCGGCGGATGCGCGCTGAGCCGCCCGGCGCACAAGCACTTGCGCGTTGCAGGCGCACGGGCCAGCGCCTCGCAGCAGGGCCAGCGGGCGGAAACAGCCCGGCCTCGCCCCGCGGGGGCGGATCGCCGGCCGTCACGATGCGCTCACCCTATGGCCTTGGTCTTGGCCGGGTCGCGCCTGGGCTTCATCGTCTCGGGGTTGGCCGCAAACGAAAACATGGCGGGCCGTGCGGGCCGGCCGGCAGGGGCCTGGACGAGGCCGCCGCGGGTCCTCCCCTCAGCCCGGGCCGTGCAAGCGCCGTCCCCAACCTGTGCGGGCCAGGCCTGGGCGAAGGAGCCCGTGTGGCGGTGCCGTCGCGCTCTTGGCGCGCCTTGCCGCCAAACCGGGAGCGTTGCGCTGGCCGGCGCCTGGCCGGCTGCAGAGCCCCGCGGGTGAGCGATGCGGGCCAAGCCGGGAAGTCGGCGGCAACTGTGACTATCACCGGGAAGTCCTCTGGAGCTTGCCAGGATGCCCAAGTCCACCAAGGAGGCCGAGAAGGGTGAGGACGGCAGGCGCATCGCCGTCGGATTCCCGGCGACCGGACCCTCGCGGCGCTCCCGGGGCCGCAAAGCGGCGCTGGGGCAAGCTGAGAAGGACAAGCAGGACGCGCTCCCCCGCCCGCGCCCCGCCCGCGCCCGAGGCCACCGCTTTGCCCCCCTCCCTACGCCCCTACTGGCCCCGCAGCCACGCGCATCAGCAAGAAGCTTCTGCGCGGCCGCCACGGCAAGACCGTGAAGGTGCACAACAAGGTGAGGCTCGCGCTGGCCTGCTTTGTCGGCAGCGCTGCCGCCCCGGGATGTCTGGCGACTACGGGCGCGGCGCCGACGAGCGCCTTGGAGAGCTCCAGTCGCCCGCGGTCCCCGGGACGGCGTGTGCGGACCCCCGGGTGCTCGGAGGGGACGCTGGGCGCCCTTGCCGCGCTGCGCCCGCAATCGTGCCCTCGGCGCTGCTGCCACCAGCCCTCTCTCGCGTCCCCCGCGGCCTTGCCGAGTCCCCGCAGCCCCACTTCTACAAGCCGAAGACCCTCAAGCTCAGCCGGCGCCCCCGGTACGAGCGCGCCCTCCCCGCCTCGGGTGTGGCCCTCCTCGACAAGTTCAGCATCATCCGCGCCCCCCTTGCCTCCGACGCGGCCATGCAGAAGATCGAGTCCCACAACACCCTCGTCTTCCTCTGCGACGTGCGCGCCAACAAGACCCAGATCAAGAAGGCCGTGACCGAGCGCTGGGGCGTCGCCGTGGAGAAGGTGAACACCCTCATCCGCCCCGACGGCCAGAAGAAGGCTTACGTGCGCCTGTCCAAGGACCACGACGCCCTCGACATGGCCAACAAGATCGGCATCGTATGAGCGTGACATGGAGTGACCCTCCCGTCCCCTCATCCGGAACCCCGCCATCCTGCAACGGAGCGCTGGGCCCGCGACTTGGGGCCTGGTGTGCTGCCGGCGACCCTCGCGGCCTTGCTCGCGGGCGGTCCGCTCGGTGCTGTGTTGGTGGCTGATTGCGGCCATGGACTGTGCTGCGTGGCTCCGCGGTGCAGGGGTTTTTGCTGGGCGCGCAGCCGCCCGGCGAGAGCTCCAAACAGACGTTCTTCCCGGCCTTGATGAACCCACCACCCACCCGCCTCTTGCCGGCGGCCGAAAGCAAACGCCCAGCCCCACGCACGAGCCACTCGCGTCGGTGCCAAGCGCCCCCGCTCCGCACAGAGCTGGACGCCACGTCAAGTCGCCGCCTGAGCCGAGCCGGCGTGTCGGCCGGCGATCTTGGTCCCGTGCCAGTATTCGCGCCAAGTGCCCGCGCCCCGCCGCTTGCCAGCGCGCGCGAGCCGCGCCGCGCCGCACTCTCGCGCGCGCGTGGAGGCCGCTCCCCGCCGCCCCGCACTCCCACTCCAGCCACGCCCCCCGGGTCGCAATGGCCGCCGCAGCAGGCGCCTCGTCCGCAGAAAAGCCGTCCGTGCTGGTCCTGGGCGGCATGGGCATGATCGGGCGCAACCTGGTCAAGTACCTCGTGGACAACAAGCTCGCCGGATTCGTGCGCGTCGTGGACAAGCGCGTGGCCCGGTTCGCGGACATGTCGGCCGACCACCAGGCGGCCATGGACGGCACTGACGAGGTCCCGGTGGAAACGATGCAGCTCGACCTTGCGACCGAAGACGGGGCCGAGGCCGCGTTCCTGACCGAGGACGACACCCCGATGGACATTGTGTTCAACCTGGCAGCCGAGACGGCCAGCGGCCGCGACGCCGCCCGCTACGCGCAGGGGGCCGAGGTGGCGCGCCTGGCAGCCAAGGCCGCGGTGGCCTCTGGCGCCAAGCGCTTCGTCCACGTGTCCACCGCGGCGGTCTACAAGGCCAACAAGACGCCCGCGAACGAGTCTGGGCCCATCGCGCCGTGGACCAAGGTCGCCGAGGCCGCGCTGGCCGCCGAGGAGGCGGTTCGCGCCGTCGCCGACCTGCCGCTCGTGATCGCCCGGCCCAGCACCGTGTACGGCCCCGGCGACGAGCGCGGCCTGATGCCGCGGTGCGTGTGCGCGCTCGCGTATGTCGGGGGCACGGAGCCCATGAAGTTCCTGTGGGACGGCAGCCTCAGGCTGGACACGGTGCACGCGTTCGACGTGTGCCGCGGCCTCTGGCACATGGCGGCCAGGGCCACGCCTGCCGCTGGGGAGGGCGCCCCCGTGTACAACCTGTCTAGCCCCGAGGCCACTGACCAGGCCGCCATCGCTGCCGTGCTCAAGGAGGTGTTCTCGATCGAGACTGGCTTCCACGGGAGCGTGGTATCCAACATCGCGAGGGTGCGCATGGACGACGCCGTGGCCGACGCGAACGACAGCCACATGGCCCCGTGGCTGGCAGCCCTCAAGGCCGCCGGCATCCGCCACTCGCCTCTGTCCCCGTTCATCCACAAGGAGCTGCTCTTCGCCAACCACCTCGCCGTCGATGGATCCAGGATCGAAAAGGAGCTCGGGTTCAAGTACCGCGTCCCCGCCCTGGGGGCCCCCGCTGTCAAGGACATGGTGGCCCGCGCGGTCGCCCAAGGCATCTTCCCGGCCGCCGCTCAGGGCCACGACCTCGGGCTCGGAGCCAACCCCGCCAAGTGAGCGCGGACAGGCCTTTCCTCACAACACACCTATGGGATCGCCCACGGCCGTCCTCCACATTGCCATGCCACGCCCTGCCCAGCCCTGCCCCCGTCGTCTCCGCATGCCACAAGCCCCGAGCCCGGGGCTTGCGTCCCGCCTCGAATCGTTGCATCCCTCCTCCCGCCTGGTGCGCAGCGCCTGCGCGCGCGCCTCTGAGTTTCCACATGCAAGGCGTCCAAGCAGCTTTGACTCCACCTGGCCCGCCGCCACCCTCCGAATCCTCAACAGCACGCGTCTGGCCGCCACGACGCCAGCGCCAGTCTGGTCATCACACGCCTCGAGCACCGCTCCGTCACAGTCGCTCGCGCGCGCAACTTTCTGCGCATCCCTGGAGTGCGCGACAAGTTGTGTTGCATTTTCTGTTTGCGTTCAAGACAATTGCTTTTCGCTCGTGGCGCTGGCCAGCAAGTTTCGAGCAACAGTTTTTTTCACTGAAGCCAACATGACCAGAGCTCATTCATTGTAGCAGTAGCAGCACCAATACTCTTCTCGCGCAAGGCTGAAACGAAAGTCGTGGGGCCTCCAGCACGCGGTGCTGTTCAGGAACAAAAACCGCAATGTGACCGGGCCGGTATCTCTGATCGTAAAATAATCTTGGCCAGAAACATTTGGCGCCTCGACGAGTTCACCAAGGCAATGCCGCACTGGGCTGTTGCGTGATGTGGCTGTCCATCTGCTGTCGCTGCGACAGCAAAGCAAGGTGGCTCGCCGCTACGCTATTTTCAAGTCTGACGCGCAGTGCTAGCGGAGCGGGTCAATGACGAACGGTCATACCTTTTCCCTGGGCGCCTCCTGTCGCGACGGTGCTTTGAGACTTTCGCGGCCTGAAAGGGCTGGCTTTCAATGAACGTTTGCGTGTGTTGTGTGTGGAGGGAAGCGGCCAAGTTCGCGGCCCTGAGGACCAGCATGTCTGGCTTCCGAACCATGCACGAATTGGCCGAGGCAAGCAACGTAAAAACAAACGAAGAACAGAGTACGAAGGAGGAGGAGGAGGAGGAGGAGGAGGAGCCCCCCCTCCCAGCCTCCCTTGCGGTCTCACGCGCTGCCGCCGTACGCCCCGCCGGCCACGGCGCTCTGCTCCGCGCTGCGTTCGCGGTCCTTCGTCGCGCGAACGCGCGCCTCATCGACGGTGCCGACGGCCTGCGCGGCCGACTGGAAGGATGCAATGGTCTCTTCCCTGCCGAGGGCGTCCAGGAGCCGCTGCCTTGCAGCCACAACGAGCTCTGTGAGACCGCCCTTGCCCGAGCTGGCGTCGTGCTCCCTGGCCAGGGCCAGCGCACGCTCCCACCGGAAGAGCCTCACGTTGAGCTTGACAGCGCGGTACACAAGCGGGGGCGATGCCTGCATGAGGATGGCCTCAGCCTCGTCCGGACAGCGGCGGAACAGCGCCATCTCGGCCGCGCGCCCCTCCTCCGAGGGCACGTCCCGCACGTGAAGCACGAAGGCTAGCTTGTCCGCCATTCCCAGGGAGGCGAGCGCGATCTCTGCGGTGTCCAGCTGGGAGGCGTTGAGCGCCATGGCGGCGAGCGCTGCCCACAGGGGCCGCTCCTTCGCCTGCCGGCAGAGCCGCACGGCGTGCTCCCAGCGCGAGCCGCGCACCAGCCCGTAGAGCAGGGGGGTGTTGACGCTCACAGAGGCGTGGACGGCGGCGCCGTCGCCCCTGCGGACGACGCAGCGCGAGCCGCGGTAGGAGAGGACGCGGGGGATCCTTCCGAACGCGGGGGCGGCGACGTCCTCGCGAGCTGCCTCGCACAGGTCCCTGTCCACCCACACAGCCGAGGGGCAGTGCCAGAGGACGCGGCGGCCGTCCGCGCAGGCCAGCAGCGCGTCTGCGGCGTCGCACCAGGCGGCCGACTCCACCATGCTGGCAAGCTTCTCCGGCTCGTGCACCAGCACCGGGGTCACCCACAGGTCCCCCGCGGAGTCGACGATGGCGAGGCGGCGCTCTGCCAGCCCCGGCGTGAACTGGGAGAGCGCCACCTGCCGCACCGCCACCGTGTGCACGTAGGGGACCCCCACGGGGCGGCCCGACCTGGTCTCGAACACGCGGACCGTCCGGCCGTCCGCGCGGTCCAGCACCGCCACGCAGTCGGGCGCCAGCGCAAGCGACGCGTCGTCCGCGCAGGCCGCGGCGCGGGCGGCGGTGGCACCCAGCCCCCTGGCCACGGCGGCGGAGAAGGCCGTGGAGGCGGGGCGGCCGTCCTCCCCCAGCAGGGCGAGCGAGCCCCCCGCGTCGGCCACCAGGATGTGCCGCGCCCCCTGCAGCAGCAGCGTTGCCGGGGAGCGCAGGTCGGTCACGTGCGGCGTGGCCCACGACCGCTTCGCCGCGTCGTACACGCAGCACTGCGTTTCCGTGCAGACGACGAGGCGGCCGTAGGCCAGCGACAGGTGCGTGACCCGGTCGCGAAGCTCCAGCGACTCGGTGGTGCCGTCAGAGGCATCCACCACCCGCACCTCTCGCGGCGCCGAGTGTTCAGCGAAGAGACCGCCTTCGCTGACGCGTCGCCCCAAGGGCTGGGCCACCACCACGCGGCCGGCCGCGCCCCCCACGGCCAGAGCGGTCCCGTCGGGGCTCCACGAGAGCGCGAGAACGGAGCCGAAGGGCACTGCGTCGCTCGCTGCGGCGCCGCCGCCGCCGGAGGCGTCGTCAGCGCCGGCGGCGCCGTCGGCGGCAGCGGCGCCCGCAGCCCCCGCCCGAGCAGCGCTGCCGCCCGCCCCCGCTGCGGCCTCGCCTGCCGCCGCCGCCTTGCCGCTCCCGACGCCCGACGCGGCCAGGCTCTGCCTTGCAAGGCTCCACCCGGCGCGGTCGCAGAGGCGGAGGGTTTCGAATCCGCCCGCGGCGAAGCTCTCGCCCCGGGGCGACCACGCCACCGACGTGACGGGGTGCAGCAGCGGGGCCGAGGCGAAGAGGGCTCTGCCCTCGCTGTCCCACACCTTGTACTTGCCGTCCTCGCCCCCCGACACGACGAGCGAGTGCACTGGGGACCAGTCGGCGCAGAGCACGGGACCGTCGTGGGCGGTCCACGACACGGACGCCTTTCCCGCCCTGTCACCGGCCACGGACTTGATTGCGAGGGTGCGCCCGGACGCGAAGAGGATGCGGTCGGCGCCGGCGGACCAGGATACGGCGAACACGGGGGCGTCGGCCATCGCCACAGTGGCGCGTAGCATGCCCGCTCGCGACCACACCTTGACGGAGCCGTCCTCCCCGCCAGTAGCGAGCACGGCGCCGTCGGCGTCGGCGGCAACGCAAACGGCGGCGCCCGCGGAGGTGGCTGCCGCCTGCTTCTCCTCCCGGCCCGTCAGCGCGTTGAAGAGCCGCAGGGTGCCGTCCGAGCAGGCCAGGGCCACGACAGTGCCGGCACCGCCGCCGCCCCCGCCGCCGCCGCCGCGGCCTCCTGAGCCGAGCCAAGCCATGCCGGTGACGGCGACGCCGGCCTCGGCGGCGGGGCCCGTCGCCTCCAGGGCGTCCAGGCCGGGAACCCACCGCTGCAAGCTACCGTCGTCGCCGGCAGTGACCAGCTCCAGCGCGCCCCGGCCGCGGGAGGCGCCCCTGCCTCCCGCCCCCGACGAGGACGAGGACGAGGACGAAGCGCCCCCGGTGGGCGACACCCAGTCCACGCACGCAACGACGCCGGTGTCTGCGGAGTTGAAACGCGTGTTCAGTCGCGGACGAGGGGGCGACGGCGCGCGTGAGGCGGGAAGAGGCGGCAACGGGCTCGCGCCTGCCTGTAACGGCAGCCGCGCGGGCGTCCTGGCCTGGCAGGCGATGGCTTCGCCCCGCGGCTCGCACTGGCGGCCTCAGCAAGCGGACGATGACGCCCCCATGGTACGGCGCAGAGGCCGGCGGGCGCCCCGCCGGCCGCTGTAGGGCTCGCGGCAGGCCGCGCACGGATGGTAGCCGTCCAGCCAGCGGCTCCGGGTCTTCCTCCCCCGCCTTCCCTCTGCCAACCGAGCTGAGCTTCCGCTGCAGCGCGCGTCCCACAGCATGAGCGCTTGCCGCGATGCGCTCGATGCTGCGCTCAAGCGAGGTGCCGCCCGAGCAAGCGCGCAGCAGGGGCCGGCACACGCGGAACGCACCCGGCAACGGCCGTTGCGGGCGGGGGGCACTCACGCGGCTGGCTCGCGGGCTCAAGGATCGTGAGCCGCATGGCAGACCTTTGTCGAGCAGCGGACGCTGCTGCGCGGGCGCAGGAGACGCCGGGCGCTCCCGGTGGCGAGCGCCTCGGCCAAGCCGCGCTCCCGGCCCGCCGCTCGCGGCTGGCAGAGCCAGTGGCGTGCCTCTCGGAGCCGGCCGCGCCCGCCGCGCGGTGGCTGCTGCCCCTGGCCCCCAACGCGGCACCGATACCGCCCAACAGGGGAGAGCGCACGCCATGCTCGCTCGCGCAGCTTCTGTTGCGTCTCGCGCCGCGGCGGCCCAGGCCGCGCCAGCCATGGCCCGCGCCTTGACCATCGACGGTGAGAGCTCATTGGGCCGGCGCCGCCGGTTCTGCGCGCGCTCCTCGCCGGCCCCGGATCGTGCCGATGCGGGCGCGTGACATTCCGGGGCGGGCCGCGCAGGGCCGTGGCGGTTGGCGTCGGGGGACCCCGAGCAGCTGGCTTTGCGCGCGTGTGTGTGTTCCGCGAGGTGCGGATTTGCGCCAGCCCCTCGCTCGCCCCAGCCCCAGTCCCCACCATCACCACCGTCACCCAAGGGGTGGTGACGGTGGTGGTGGTTGTGGTGGTGGTGCAAGGGGGGAGGACAGCGCAGCCGCGCCATTCGCACCGCTGTCGTTCAGTGCAGCGGCCCGAGCAGCAGACCCCGGGCCCCGACCCCCTGCGCGACTGCTGCTTGCGCCCTGCATGCGGTCCGCAGTGTCCAAGCTTGAGTACCTCAAGGTCGAGGTGACCCCGGAGAAGGTGGGCCTGATCACGCTGAACCGGCCCAAGGCGCTCAACGCCCTCTGCGAGGAGCTCATTGAGGAGCTGAACATGGTCACTCGCGACATGGACGAGGACGACGACGTCGGCGCCATGGTCATCACCGGCAGCGACCGCGCCTTCGCCGCCGGCGCCGACATCAAGCAGATGAAGGATCGTCCCTTCAGCGAGGTGTCCGGCCGCAACATGTTCGCCCCGTGGGCGGAGCTGTCCCGCCGCCGCAAGCCCACCGTGGCGGCCGTCAACGGCTTCGCCCTCGGCGGCGGCTGCGAGCTCGCCATGATGTGTGACATGATCATCGCCGGCGAAACCGCGCAGTTCGGTCAGCCGGAGATCCTCATCGGCACCATCCCGGGCTGCGGCGGCACCCAGCGCCTGGTGCGGTCTGTGGGCAAGAGCAAGGCCATGATGATGTGCCTGACTGGGGAGCGCGTGGGGGCTCAGGAGATGCTCACCGCGGGCCTGGTGGCCAAGGTGATGCCTGCGGAGGAGACCCTTCCCGAGGCGCTCCGCCTGGCCGGCAAGATGGCCTCTCTCTCCCGCCCCATCGTGGCAGCGTGCAAGGAGGCCGTCAACGCCGCCTACGAGACCACCCTCGACCAGGGCGTGCTCTTCGAGCGCCGCCTCTTCCACGCCACCTTCGCCACCGAGGACCAGAAGGAGGGCATGAGCGCCTTCTCTGAGAAGCGCGCCCCCGAGTGGCGCCACCGCTGAGTGCGTTGCCTGCCGCTGAGTGCGTGCCACCGCTGAGTGCGTTGGCTGCCGGTCCGCCCGTCTGTAGCGGCGCGCGCAGCGGGCGCGGTCCAACACAGGCGCGCCACTCGTCGCCTGCCGCAGTCGCCGCTGAGCGTTGGCGCGGCGCCAGCACCCGCGGCAGCAGCAGCGACGCAATTCAGCAGCAGCGGGCGAGGCATCGGCCGACTCGTTTGTCTGAGCAACACTCGAACGCAAGCACTCTATACGCACACAGCGGGAGCGCGCGCGCGCACGCGCGCATGCGCGCGCGGCGCCAGCGGGCTTCGCCGCCAGGCACGGGGCCAGGGGGGCGGCGCCCCTGCGGCGAGGCGGGTTGGCGCGTCACTCTGTCCGGTCGATGTTGCCAGCGGCGGCGCCCAGCAGCAGCCCCGAGTAGGCCAGGTGGAGCGGCATGGCCACAGCCATGACGGCCTTCTGGTAGGGCATATCGCCCGTTGCGATGGCGGAGCCGAACTCGAGGCACGTCTTGGGCTTGCCGTCGTCGTCCTTGCCGTGCACCACGCGCATCCAAGTCGCGCCGGTCGCGGGAGAGTGCTCCTCCGCCCAGGTGGCCAGCAGCTCCGAATCGGTGCGCTCCTTCGCGGTCCAAATGGCAAACTCGTTCACGCGGCTGTAGGCGAAGTCCTTGGCCAGGCTGTCAGTGGTTGCAACCGGAAGCACCAGTCGCTCGAGCTTGAAGAGCCAGCTCGTGAAAAACGCGTGCACGAAGCGCTCGATAGGAACATGCCCGGGCACATCGAGCCTGAAACAGTCGCCCTTGCCCTTGAATCCGGACTCCGGGACCTCGACCGCTTGGGCGAGAAGGGTGTCCTTGGCGGGGCCGGTCTTGACCAGCCGCACGTGCCGCGCAGAGTACGCCGCGTAGCTGAGCACAGTCACCCCCGTGGCGGCCGTCGCCGCAGCGAAACGGCCAACAGCGCTCATTGCCTTTGCGGGCATCGCGGCCTGCGAGAAGCCGGGCCTCGGCGTCGATGCAGGGAGTGTGCCAGCAGTTTCCGCCGTTTTCGGGCGGGAAAGCAGCTATTTGCGGCCACGCAAACAGCGACCACCAGGCAGCGCGAGATCCCCGCAGGCCCGCGCGTGCCAGGCCACGCGCGCAGCGGCGAGTCGCGAGCCCGGAGCCAGGCGGAGCGCCCGGCGCGTCACACCCGGAATGGCTGCCGCGGCCGACACTGACAAGCCGCAGGCGCCCGTGGTGTACGCGCGGCGCTGGGCAGTGGTTGCCGTCTTTTGCCTGCTCAACTCCACCAATGCGGCGCTGTGGGTCACCTACGCGGCCATTTCCACGCGTGAGCAGCGGGCGGGTGGCACTGCGTAGACCGGGCTGCCGGGCTCAGCCGCGGTCCGCCCGGGAGTCGTCGTCGGCGCCCAAGTTGCCGCTCTTCAACTCGTGCCCTTGCGCATCGCAGCTGCCGGCGATCTCTTCCAGGTGGACGCGGGACTGATCAACGCCCTGTCGCTCACGTACATGTTTGCGTACCTTCCGGGAACGCTCCTCGCGGCGTGGAGCCTGGACCGCCTGGGGCTGCGGGCCACCATGGCCGTTGCGGGGGCTGGCAACCTGGTTTGCGGCATGGTCCGGGCGCTCGCGGTGCTGCTTCTGCCGGGGTCGCCCATGGTCGCGTGGGGCATCACGCTGGCCGGGCAGTGCGTGGGCGCGCTCGTGCAGCCCGCCTTCACCAACGCGCCGGCCAAGATCGCGGGCGTGTGGTTCCCCAAGCAGGAGCGGGACCTAGCCACGGTGCTCGCTGCGATGAGCAACCCGCTGGGCAACGCCATCGGAATGTTCCTGCCCACGCTCATGGTGTCCTCCGCGAACGCGGGCGACATGGGCGCGATGCTCTGGACCGAGGCCGGCGCCGCCGCGCTGGGTGCAGTCCTCACCCTCCTCGTCATCCGTGACGCCCCGCCGACGCCCGCATCGCTCTCCTCTGGCGCCAGGTCCGCGCTCCGCGCCCAGAGCGTGCGCCGCGCAGCAACGGGCAAGGGCGGCTACTTCGACGACGAGGACGACAGCGGCCACTCCCGCGAAACCGCCAGCGCCCCGCCAGACCTGGCGCCGGCCGCGCTGGCCGCCGGCGCGTTGCGTGGCCCCGGCGACTGCCCAGCCGCCGCGGATTCGCACGGGGCCACCACGGGCCTCGTGGGCGCGGCGCGGGCCGACGCCGAGGAGGGCGGCGAGGAGGGGGGCGGCGACACGCTGTCTCGGATGTGGGTGGAGTGCCGCGTTCTGCTCTCAGACCCGCCGTTCCGGCTCCTGCTAGTGGCCTTCTCGCTGGGGCTGGGGCTGTTTAACGCCTTCGTGACGCTCGTGGCTCAGATCGTCGAGCCGTGCGGTTACAACAGCGACGACGCAGGCATCTTCGGTGGGGCCCTCATCGGGGCTGGCCTGCTGGGCGCGGGCGTGGCGGGGGCGGCTCTCGAGGCCACGCGGGCGTACACAGCGGCGCTGCGCATCGGTTTTGTCCTGTGCACGGCCACAATCCTCGGACTGGTGGCGAGCCTGCAGCGCGACAGCTTCGGGCTGCTGGTCGGCACGTTCGCCGGCGCGGGGCTGACAATCCTTCCGCTCTTGCCCGTGACGCTTGAGTCGGCGGTGGAGCACTCGTTCCCCATCGTGGAAGAGTCCGCAAGCGCGCTTTTGCTGCTTGGCGGGCAGATCACGGGCATCGTCTTCGTCTTCGTCATGCCGCTGCTGATTCCCAACGACTGCAGCACAGTCCTCACGCCCTTTGCGGCGCTTGTGGCTGCGGTTTTGATCGTGGCAACCGCTCTGATCCTGTGCTTTCGGGTGCAGCCGCGGCGCACCAAGGCGGAGACCAACGCCGCGGCCTCCCCGCTGCTTGCCGCGCCGGCAGATGCGTGATCGCCCCTCAACCCGGTCGAGGGGGTTTCTGCATGCCTCACGCCCCGCAGTGCACGTCCATGCTCCTCCCCCCCCCGCCCTGGGTGCCCCCTGGCAAGTCGAGCAGCTGGCCGCCGCCCCCCCCTCACCGTCGCAGCTGCTGCAAGACCATGAATGCGCGCTGCGACCGCGACCCGCGCTGGAGCAGCGAGGGCAGCGACGACGAGGCCGATACGGCTCAGCCCCCCCCTCCAAATACGAGCGCTTGTACGCGTTGGTGTGTGTGTGTGTGTGTGTGTGTGCGTGCGTGGCAGAGCGCGAGCAAGCGGCGCGTCTGAGCGGCATCGCGCAGCGCCGCACAAAGCACGTGCGCTCGCGGCCGCTCACTTGCGAAGCAGCCACGACGGGTATCCGTCAAGCCCCGAGGTGACCGTGACGTCGCGGTCGACCTGGCGCGCAAAGTCCTCCACCGCCCCGCGCACTGCCCGCATGTCGGCGCGCACGGTGCCATCGGGCTGGACCTCCCACTGGTTGCCGTCGTCTCGAGTGCCGGCATCCAGGAAGTCGTGTCCGGAGAAGACGGCGCCGGGCCGGAGGGTGGGCCACCAGGACGTGAGGTCCTCCGTGACGGACGTGTAGTCGTGGCGCGCGTCGAGGTACACGAAGTCGAGAGTGCCGTTGCCGGCCTGGCTGCCCGCCTGGGTGCTGAAGGCGCGCCACGCCTTGCACCGGACGCCGTGCTGCTCTGTGGCCAGGAGGGCCAGCAGCATCACGCTGTCCATGCGCTCCTGTGAGCCGGCCAGGATGTCTTCGTAGTGCGCGTCGCCCTGGTCAGTCCAGGGGTCCACCATCACGAGCAGCCAGGCGGACGGCCAGCGGGCCAGCAGTGTCTGGGCGTTGGCCCCTGTGTACGACCCCACCTCCAGCCCGACTCGGAGGCACCCCTCCTCCTCGAGAGCGGCGCCGATGGAAGGCCGGCTGCGCATCGGGGCGATGGGGCGGGGCGGCTTCGCCTCGCCCCACGGCAGGGCCGCGCCGGCGCACTCTGCGGGCGCCGGCGCGAGGCCCATTTCCTGCCGGAGGCTATTCTCCAGGGCAAAGTAGGAGGCCCTGCCGGCTGATAGCTCAGCGACCAGGGCGGGCGCGCTCACGTCAGCGCACGACCCGGCATGCAGGCCTTGAGCGTGGAGCACTGCGGCGCAGGCTTGGTTCACAACCGCAGTGGCCACTCGCGTCCTTGCGAGAGCCAGCTTGTGGCCGTCAGAAGCCGCCACGCCGGCCGCAGTGGGGGGGATCCGCTTGGCACGCTCGAGGATGCCTCCGCTGGTCTCGACGTTGACGAACCTGGCGAGGTTGTGCTCGCCAAGGGCTGGTGACCACGCCAGGGTCGGGACTGCGTGGACGAGCAGCACGCGCCTGACGGTGGAGAACTTCTTGGCGTAGCCGTCGGATCCCATTGCGAAGACTGTGGTCGCTGGCGTCATTTCCAGGCCCCACAGCGACCTGGCCTCGTCCAGCGTCCTTGCGGCCAGAGCTATGATCAGAGAGAAGTCCACAAAGCCGCTCTTTCGCGAGATGGAGGGCACCAGCCACACGCCCTGGGGCAGCAGCTTGGGCGCGAGGGAGCGCGAGCGCCACACGTGGCTGGACTGAGTGGGGTCGAGCGGGTGCGCCAGCTTGCTCCCCCCCGCGGCAAGCGCTGCCTCCAGGTGCTCCAGTCGCGTCACGCCGCCAGGAAGCGGCACAACTTCGTAGTCGCGGCCATCGTCGCGGCTCAGGAAGGCGATGGTGACCTGCCTGCCCAGGGCGCGAGGGGTGGCCCCGTCAGCTTCAGACGATCCAATAGACACCGCAGCAATGACAAGCGGGGCATCGGCCGCCAGCTCGTGGCGCGCCATGAGCAAGGCGTCGGTCTGCCAGTGCACGCGATCGTCTACGCGTTCGGGAAGGGTGCTCCTGACATCCAATCTGTCTCCTAGCTCCCGCCAGCGCTCAGCCACGCGGGACAGGGACTCCCGTGAGGCCGATGGCAGCGAATCGGCCACTCGCGATATGGACGCGTTGGCGCGGGACATAGCGACGAGGGCGAACGCCAGCCCGGCGAGCGCAGCCGCGCGACTGCCGCCACGCGCGCGCATGATGCGACGTCTGCTGCGCCACGGAGAGGCTTGGCGGCAGCAAGGCGGCCCCCGGGAGCGCTGCTTGTGGCTGTCGCGTTCGTGCTGCAGTGTTTCGGCTCTGCTTCCCGCTCGCTCGAGGTTGCGCTTGCGCGGAGCTGTGCAAACCAACGCGTGTGCGCCCGCAAAGTGACGAGAGACGCGTGGCAGTCTGCAATGTGCACTTGAGCGGGCTGGCGCGCAAGATCATCGCACGTGGACGGGACTGGGCTGGTCCAGGCTGCGGTGGCGTTCGTGCACCGCGACCAACCATTGCACTCTCGGAGCTTGCCCTGACAGACCCAGGTGGAAGCGTGAACGGTCGAGCTGGTCCTACGCAACGAGATGCGGTGGCGCGCGCGCCACCGATCCGCGTCGCATGTGAGGGCACATCGTCACTGCTTCGCTTGGCTCGACGCCGCTGCCGCCCCCATTCGTCGCTCGAACTCCTTGTTCGACCGCCGTTTTCGAACCTCGCTCGCAGCGTCGCGGATGTGCCGAGCCGACGCTGCTTGCGCGCCTGACGCCTGCTCCAGGAACGCCTGCCGCGCCACGAACCCGTCCTTTGCAAACCGCTCCACGTCGTCGGCAAAGCCCTCTTTCCGCTTCTTTGCGTCCCAGTCCGCGGACGAGGCTTCGAGCGTGTTGAGCGTGCGTCCGCCCTCCAGCTCCGCCGCCGCTGCGTCAAGCCCCGCCACCGCGCCGCCGCCGCCAGCTGCCCCCTCACGACCTGTCTCCTTCGCGGCAGCGGACGAATCGGCCCGCACCTCGATCACTCGCGTCTCCCCGGCAAACGTCACTGTTTGCTTCACCAACGCGGCAGCGCTTGCGTTGGCACGGAGGGCCGCCGAAGCTGCTGCCTGGCTTTCGGCCGAGGGAGCCCCGCGCCGCCTCCTCCTGCGGGCGGCGGCGGGGGGCCCTGGGGCCGGTGCGCTGCTCGAGGGGGCGGGAAGGCCGTCCCAGGGCAGTGGGCCGTCGTCGCCCGACGAGACCCCCGCTGCTGCAGGCTGCGGCGGCGCATTGGCGGACGAAGACGAGGAGGAGGAGGAGGAGGAGGAGGACGACCACTGGACGGCGGCTTGGGCGCCGCTTGCGCTGCACGCCCTGAGACGGGAGGCCTCGGCGAGGAGGCCAGTCGTTCGAGGGCAGCCTCGCAGCGGCAGGGCGGGCGGGGAGAGAGCAGGCGGGGAAGCTACCCGCCTGCCGGCGACGCTGCCCAGCCTGGCCGCGGCGAACCCTTCCAAGCGCCGAGCGGACGCGCCCGGGCGGGCCGCGGTCAGCGCGAGCAGCGCGCGATCTGACGCTGCGGACGACCTCGCCTGCTCGCCGGTTCCGGCGCCAGCCTCGAGCGTGGCACCCGGCACGGCTTTCGGCTCGCCGGTGGCGCGAGGCCGTTTCAGCGCTCGCCTGGCGAGGCCGAGCCTGGCGGCCGCAGCCCCGCGCACAGCACCACCCGGTCCCCGAGAGCGCCGAGTCATTTGCCAGCGAGACGCAAGTCGGTCACGGGCGCCGCTGTTCCCCCCAGCCGACGGGCGGACGCTGCGGAGCGCCGCGTTCAGCGACGCTGCATCCACAACCTCAGGGGCACCCGTGCCGCCGTTCATTGCGTCCCACTCCGCATCCAGGGCCTCGACGCGCGAGCGAACGTCCTTCGCAAGCATCGCCTCGCGCGCGGCTGAGGCCACGAGGTCGGCATCAAGCTGCTCGTCGTCGTCGTCCAGGTCCGCGTCTGGGGCCGCTGCCTCCGCCCCCGGATCGTAGTCCTCGTCGTCTGCGGAAATGTAGCCTGTGTCCACATCGTCAATCGTTGCCATCCTCCAGGCACTGTGCGCTGGGCTCGGGCGAGCCGATGGTGCCGGCCGCCAAGGCAGAGCCAGCTTGCGGCCGCGACGACTGGCGCTGCCCGCCGGCGGGCGCGCGCCCGAAGCGGCACATACCGCACCTCGCCTGAGGTGCGTTCGGTGCGCCCCCCGCCAGCGCATGGAGATTCAGTTTGCTCGCTGGCTTCTGGCAGTTCTGTTGCTGGTGGCGGGCCTCGTTGTCCCTGCAGTTTGGCTCGTGCGCAAAAGCGGTGCTTTCGGTCCCACGCGGCGCACCGAGTAGGCTTTTGCAATGCACTCCAGCGCGGGATTCTTCGGGCTTCCCGGAGCCGCCTCTTTTGCCGGAGGCGCCGCCACAGGGGGCAAGCCCAAGCCAGGCAAGCGTCCGGGAGGCAAGGCGTCTGGAAGCTCGTCTGGAGCACCAGCCGCTGCCGTCCCGGGTCGCTCCAGAGGGAGAGGCCGCGGGCGGGCTTCGGGTAGCTCCGGGGGACGGAGTGGCGATGGGAGTGGCCGGGGAAGAGGCCGAGGGGGCGGCCGCGGAAGTGCCAGCTCTGGCGTCGCCTCGCAAGCCTTTGGAGCGCCCGCAGGCGGCTTTGGCTCCGGGTTTGCCCCCGGGTTTGGGTCTTCCGGTGCAAACTTCAGTGGAGGCAGTGGGTTCGGGAGTGGCGGAGGCTTCGGCGGTGGGGGCTTCAGCGGCGGAGGCTCCAGCGGCGGCGGCGGCGGAGGCGGCGGCGGATCAGGATGGACTGATGCTGGCCGAGGACGGGGACGAGGCCGTGGCCGTGGGCGGGGCCGCGGCAGTCAGCAGCAGCAACAAAACCACCATCACCACCATCAGCAGCAGCAGCAGCAGCAGCAACGGCCGTCAAAACAGCAGGCAAAGGGCAGCCGTGGTCGCGGCCGTGGCGCCAGCGGCAGCTCCGGTGGGGGAAGGGGATCTTCCACACAAGGCTCCAGCGGGAGCGGCAGGGGGGGCGGTGGCTTTGGCGCGTCCGCCAGCGGGTCCAGCGGCGCGGCGTTCGCCTCGCCCGGGCTCGGACCTGCTCCCGGGTTCGGCGCAGCGCCTGGATTCGGGGCCGTACAGGGCTTCGGTTCGGCGCCCGGGTTCGGCACTGCGGCCGGCTTGCCCACGTTTGGCAGCCAGGCTGGTCCAGCCGGCTTTGGCGCCGCGCCTGGGTTTGGTGGCTCAGGCGGCTTTGGCGCCGCGCCCTCCCAGACGTCGCCTCCTCTGAGCAAGAAGGCGGAACAACGAAGGCAGCAGGCGGAGTTGCGGAAGCAGCAGCAGCTGCAGCGAAAGCAGCAGCAAAAGCAGAAGCAGCAGGTTCAGAAGCAGCAGAAGCAGCAGAAGCAGCAGGGGTCATCGGGTGCCGGCTTTCCGAACAGTGGCGGGTTCGGCGCCAGCACGGGTTCTGCGGCAGCAGTTGCCTTTACAGCTGGGGGCGGCTTCGGCGGGTTCGGAGGCGGTGGCAGCGGCAGCGGGTTCGGAGGTGGTGGCAGCGGCAGCGGCAGCGGGTTCGGAGGCGGCGGCGTCGGCAGCGGCAGCGGGTTCGGAGGCGGCGGCAGCGGCAGCGGGTTCGGAGGCGGCGGCAGCGGCAGCGGGTTCGGAGGCGGCGGCAGCGGCAGCGGGTTCGGAGGCGGCGGCAGCGGCAGCGCGGGTGGCGGAGGCCCCACGAGCGCTGGCGGGAGCAGCGGCTCCACCGGAGGCTTGGTTGGTGGCCCGTCCATGGCTGCGGCTCACTGGCAGCGCAGGAGCGACGCTGCGCCACCGGCATCCAGCTGGCAAAACCCCATCCCGTCAGGGACGCACCAGCCGCATTCGCGGGGCGAGCAGGCGGCCGGCGACGGCGGGCGGGCAGAGGGAAAGCGACGCGAAGGCGGGGGCGCGAGCCGCGGCGGCAGCAGCGGAGACGCGAGGGGCGACCGCGGCGCTCGCAGTGGCCGGGGCAGTGGTGGTGGCGCCCATGACGGTGGAGCCCGCAGCCCAGGCGGCGGCGGCGGCGGCGGCGGCGGCGGCGGCGGCGGTAGTTCTGACAAGACGGCACGGCTCGAGGCTGCGCTGCGCCGCGGCGGCCTCGTGTTCGTGCGACGGTTCAGCTCATCGCTGGGCGCGATCCGGCGAGCCCTGGGAAAGTTCGGCAGCGGGCGCGTCCTCAACAGCAACCCACAGAGCAAGACCGCGCTGGTGTTGTTTGATGGCGAGGAGGCCGCGTCCAGCGCTGTGGCAAGCGGCCTTCTCATGACTGGCCCGGGCGGCAAGGGGGCGGCGCGGCTGCCCTGCTCGCTCGGCGACCCGGCGCGCGCCGCTAGGCTGCTTCTGCGCGTGGGCCAGGGGGGCCTGACGGGGAAGAGCAGGGAGGAGCTTGAGTTCCGGTACACCGGCAGCAGGGCCGAGGAGGCGCCCGGTGGCGCGGATTCGGCTCGGGCGCAGGACGCGCGCCCGAGCAGACGGGAGCAACAGCAGGGAAGGCGCCACCTGGAGGCCGACGAGGAGGACTACGGGGACCAGGAGGAAGAGGAGGAAGAGGAGGAGGAGGAGGAGGAGGAGGAGGAGGAGGAGGAGGAAGAGGAGGAGGAGGAGGAGGCGCCAGTGCGTTCGGCTGTTCGAGTCGCGGCTCGAAGCGACGTGTACGGATTGGCAGACAGCGTTTTTCAGGCAAAGCAAGGCAACGGTGCGTCCGACAGGGCCAAGGCAGCGGCCCTGGCTGGCTTCCAGGAAGCAGACAGCGCCCCTTCACGGGCGGTGATGGTGCTCGGCGGAGGCCCCCTCAGCTTCCGCAAGGCGGCTGGTACCGCCACGGATCACGGTGACGACGAGGAGGAGCCGGAGCCAGCAGCCGATGCGGAAGAGGAGGAGGAGGAGGAGGAGGAGGAGGAAGAAGACGAGGATGAGGGGGATGAGGACGAGGAGGAAGAGGAGGAGGAGGAGGAGCAGGCTGAGGAAGAGGATGAGGAGGAGGAGGAGCAGAGCGACGACGGGCTCTCCAGCGTGGTGCAGGAGGAAGAGGAGGAGGAGGAGGCCGGTACGGGGTGGGGCGCGGCTGGCGCCACGGAGGACGACGCTGCGCGCGACGGGGCTGCGGACGACTTCAGAGACAGCCCACTTGCCCGCCCAGCTGCAGGCTCCAGACCGCGTGTGCAGCTCAAGCGGACCGGGTTCAACGCTCCCCCTGTCCAGGCAGAGCTCTCATTTATCACGCCGCTCACCCCACCGCGCCAGCCAGGTGCACTGTCGCTGGCTGGCCGAGCTGTGTCTGGTCCGGTCCGAGAGCCAGTCGCCCGCACAGTGCGCCCTCCGCCCCGCGTGGCTGCTGCCTCCGCCGGGGCCGCAGCAGCACGGCCTGTGCTGCGGCCTGGCGCGACACGCAAGGCTCGGCCAAAGGCCCGGCGCGGCCGCCCCCGGGTGCGGCCGGCGCGCTCCACCGGGCCCCTGCGTCTCCCGCGCTCGCTGGCGCTGCAGGTGGTTGCACAAGCGGGCAGCGCGACGGGCAGGCCAGGCCGACCGCTCTTCTCCGCCGACGACAACGCCGAAGCGGCCAAGTTCAGGAGCGACGTGGAAGACGTGCTCGTCTCCTGCGGCTCCTCGCAGCAGACCCGCGGCGGCGGCGACAGCTCCCTGGCGCCCTGGGCGCTTGAGGGAACGCACAGCAACGACTGGGACGCGTACCGGGCGGCCGGCTCAAAGGAGCTCCTCGCCAACGCAGAGGGGCTTCTGGGGTCGGAGCTCGTGGGCCGCTGCCTGGACTGGTGCCCGCTGCTCGAGCGTCTGGAGCGCTGCCGCGACCACACGCTGCGTCCCTTTGAGGAAATCGAGCCATTGCTCGCCGCCGGCGAAAGCGCTTCCATCAGAGCACGCGCCATCAAGAAGTACCCTCGGAGTGACGCCGGCGCCGGCCGATACGTCACCACCATCCGGCCGCCCTCGACCTTGGCCGCCGTCGTGGATTACCTCTTGGGGCCTGAGGTGCTCGACCGCGACGCCGACCCGACCCCCGACCCCCGCTTCACCGATCGTGGCTCCTGCCCGCCCCGCCCCCCGACCGCCCTGGAGGTGTTCCAGTTCCTCGACGACCGCACCCGCGGTGTGCGCAACGACTTCATGCTCCAAAATTTTGCGAGCGGCGCCCGCAACAGCGCCCTGGCCATGGAGCTCCACGAGCGCATCGCTCGCATGCACATCCTCTTCTCCCTCGAGCTGTCAGGCACGGAGGCCGAGGGCTTCCAGTCGAACCTCAACTGGCGCGAGCTCAACAACGCTCTCAAGACGCTCGTCGCGCTCTACCAGGACGCGCGCGACAGAGAGCCGGTCAGCGGCTGGGGCTCGGCAGCGCTGCCGCTGCGCTCTCCCTGCGAGGGCGAGATCTGGAGCTACCGCATCCTCATGAGTGCCATGGGCGAGCGCAGCGAAGAGGCGCTGCTCGGGATCCCTGAGGAGCTCTGCCGGGACCCCGACGTGGAGTTTGCGCTGCGGGCTTGCCGCGTGTTCGCCCAGCGCGACTGGGTCGGCGTGCAGGCGCTGCTGCGGGAGGGCACGCTGCTGCAGGCCGCCATCGTCCACAGACACCTCACGGCTGCCAGACGAGCCGCACTGGGAGATGCAAACGAGGCGCACACCGGCCCCAAGAGCCGAGACATCAACTCCGGGGCCATTCCCCTCTCCACGGTGGCCGGCTGGCTCGCCTTCCCCGACGCCGGCTCTGCCAGACCCTTCGTGGAGGAGCACGGCCTCATTGTGCGGTCGCTGCCTGCCGGCCTGGCGATGGTGCCCACCAAGGGGCGGCATATGACCACGCCTGCCGGTGATCTGTCCGTTGCGCCGTGCATGCACCTGGTACGGGGTCGCAAGCCCGGGCAGAGCCGATCAGACGTGGTGAATTCCGTGCTGTGGGCTCGCGAGTCGGGCCGCCGCATGCCCGTGCTGGGCCCGAAGCTGGTGCTGCTGCCAGCGGGACAGGCAGAGGCGGTGCGCGCTGCTCAGTGGCAGGATCGGGCAGTCGTGCTCGGGGCAGACGACGGCGCCGGGGATGCCTCTGGGCATGCGGGCCAGTGCGAGGAGGAGGAAGAAGGCGAGACGGAGGAGGAAGAGGAGGAGGAGGAGGAGGAGGAGGAGGAGGTCGACTTGCTGATCGCCGAGGAGGGCGACGCGAGTGAGGCAGACGACGGAGGGGCATACGAAGGGTCTGGCGAGCACGGCGGCTTCGACGACGGCGCCGTAGATGATGCCGACGAGGGGGACGAGGCCGTGGGCGTCGAAAGCGACGACGACGACGACGCAGGTTATGGTGACGACGAGAACGCCGGTGCCGATGACGACGACGACGACGACGACGACGAAGTGGATGAGCAGGGTAGCGAGGCGGACGACGGCCCAAGTGAGCTGATGGGCATGGGCGCCGATGCGTGGGCCGCTGGCGGCGCCGAGGTGCAAGGTCCGGCTTCTTCCAGCAGCCCGCTCGGTGCGGCGGCAGAGGCCGCTCTCCGGGATCGGAGCGTCTCTGCTGACTTTGCCTTTGCCGCGCCAGCCCCCCTCGTGTCAGCCGCTGCCGGCGGTGGCGCGTGGCAAGCGCGCGAAGGCGGTTCCTCGTCGCCGATGGACGCTCACTTCGACTTCGCCCCTGCAGCCGCCGTCGATGGCGGCTCGACCGCCGACTTGGACGGTGCTCCGGCACGCCCTGGCGGCAGCCGGGGCCAGTCAAGCCCGTCCCGAGGTCGGCCCACGGGCAGTGCGGCACGGGTCAGGCAGATTGGCTCCGGAAGTCCTGACGCTTCCGCCGCCGGCGCTGCTGGCGCAGGGCTTGCGCCAGCTCCGGCCTCGGCCTCGGCCTCGGCGCAGCGCGCGACCAGGAGGCAGGGTCAGGCAGCTGCCCGATCACCCGCCCGTCCCGGTTCGTCCGCTTCCGAGTCCGCTGCCCGCGCGGCGGCTGCCCGGCCCTCGCCGCCGCCCCGCCCCGCCGCCGTTGGGCTGCTGTCCTTCGGCACCGGGCCGGCCGCCCAAGCTGGCAGCAGCAACAGCAGCAGCAGCATGGCGGCAGGCCTGGCGAGCGCCCGTATGGCCGCCTGCCTGGACGATGAGAGCCGTGCCCTGCGCGAGGTCGCACGCTCCGCCTCCTCGGCCTCCCGGGCTGCCTTCGTCGCCGCTGCTCGAGAGGCGCTCTCCTCTGCCCGCAAGCGCAGGCGCGTCGCTCAGGCCACTGTGTCTCGGCGGCAGAGGGCGAGCAACCTCTTCGTGCTCGCGCTGCGGTTTCACATGTGGCGCCGCAGGGGGACTGAGCGCCGGGCGAGGCGTGCCATCGCGGCCTCGTCGGCAGAGCCGATGGGCACTTCGCCAGCGGCGACGGGTCACAGCGCCGCCCAGCTCGCCGCGGCGAGCAGGCTTGCAGCGGGCGCGTCGTCGAGCAGCGGCGGCGGCAGCGCGGCCAGCGCGCTCGCGTCGTCGCTTGGGCCGATTCGCCGCTTGGGGCGGCGCGCGCTCCTGGCCGGCGCCGCAGCCGGGTCGTCCGCTGCCGGCCGGCCGGCGAAGCGCGCGAGGCTGGTGGACTCCGTGGCGGGGCTAGCAGAGCGCGCCCCCGCGACGCACCTCTCTGATGCAAGCCTTCAAGCCGTGCGTGCGACTTGCCTTGCGGCGGCGCGGGCCGCCATCGCGCGCGCCGCGCAGCAGTGCGAAGATGCCGAGGCCGAGGCCTCTGCTCGGGCGGACGCGGCTGGTCTGTTCGCCGGGGACGAGGCTGACATGCTGGCGCAGGAGGCGGCGGATGACGTGGCACCCCACCAGGACACCATTGCCGCTGGCGCACGGGCCAGGCTGCTGGCGGTTCGAGCCGCGCATGCGGCGGAGGCCAAGGACGGGGCGTGGGCCGTCGGCGAGGCGTGGGAGGGCGGCATCGGAGCCTCGCTCGAGGCGCGCATGTCCGTGTCGCACCTCACAGCGGCTGCGGCAGCGCTGGCCGGCGCCGGCACGGAGGGCGTGCAGAGCGATCTCAGCCGGCCGCTGCGGGGCGTGTGGCGCACCGCCCCGCTCCTGCAAGGCCTCGTCGCGCCGCTCGCCGTGGCAGTGTCCAGAGCCCGGACGGAGCACCGGCAGCGCGGCGCGCTCACCAACAAGCCGCCTGCCTGGACGCCGGCCGAGCGAGGCGGCATCGCCGGGCCTGGTCACGAAGTGTCCCTGGCCCTTGCGCGGGCAGCGCGCCAGCTGCGGCTCCCGTGGATGGCGCCCCCGGTGCCCCGCCACGCGGCTCTCCTGGGAGGCTCGGCTCCCCAGGCCGCCACGACGACCTTCAAGGTGGTGGTGGTCGTGGGGTCCCGCCCGCGAGCCTCGGAGGTGCCCTCGGCGGACAGCTGGGGGGCGGGTCGCCTGGCCGCGGTGGACGCGTGGGTGCTGCGGCAGTTCGCATTGGGGGCGCCTCCCGCCGAAGCTGCCGCCGCGTCGCGAGTTGCTCTGCCGCGTGGCTGGAGCGGCGGCCTGACCGACATCATCGGCGCGTCGTGGCTGACCGTGGATGACGTGGCAGACGATGAGAGCGCCCTCAGCGGGCTCCTCTACGGCCTCCGACGGCGCCACGCAGCGTCCGAAGGTGGCGAAGACAGTGATGGCAGCTGGGCGCAGAGCGAGCAGGAAGGCGAGCTGTGGGACCCGGAGACCGGCGAGGACGCCGGAGCCTTGGAGTTGGACGGCGACGAGGAGGAGGACTATGAGGAGGACGCTGGTGTCGATGGCGCCGCCGACGGAGGCGTTTATGACGACGCCGACGAGGACGTGGCCGCCTTTGACGAGGACACTCACGCCTTCACCATGACCTATGCAGCCGGAGCCGCGGCGCGCAGGAGCCATGGCGGCCACGAAGGGCAGGAGGAGGCTGATGCGCTGGACGACGCGGACGCCCCCGCTGGTGAAAGCCACAGGCTGCTGCGCTCGGAGCTGGAAGGCGATAGGGAGGTCGCTCGCGAAGACAGCGTCAGCGACGACGGCGACGACGGCGACGACGCCCTGGTGTTCCATTCAGGGGGCAGCGTTGCCTCTGCAACGGACAGCCTGGCGAGTGCGGACGGCTTGGCCGACTACGAATCACTGGCCGACAACGAGGGCGGCGACGTCGACGAAGTGGCGTCGGTGGCAGAGCACCCCGCTACGGCGCTGGTGATCACGCGGCGACTCTGCCTGGGAACGCCCCCGGCGCCGGCGGACTCGGACGCTGACGAAGGGTGCTGGGTTCCTGACGCGGCAGCGGGCGTTGAGTCGGCAGCAAGTTCGGGAGAGGCGGCTGACGCGAGTGGCACTGACTCGCAGGGCGCAGTCACGCTGACCGACGCGCTGGGCGGGGCCGACGCGGTGGTGATGGTGCTGACGGTACGCAGGCGCCGCGCCGGCCCCGCAGACGCGCCTGTGAGCGGCGAGGAGGCGGAGGACGCGGACGGGGGCCAGCTGGGGCTCAGGGCCGGGCCGGCCGTGCTTGAGGCGGACTGGTCGTCGGAGCGGCGCCGCCTCGCCGCCCTGTTGCTGGCGGCGGCGCCGGATGCTGGCGTGTGCCTGGTGGTGGCCGTGGCGGTGTTCGGCTCTGCCAGAGAGGGCGGCGCAATTGCCCTCAGCGCCGACGAGGCGCGCTGGGTCGCTGGCTCGCTGCGCCTGTCGTCAGTGCCCACGCAAGTGGTGCGGTCCTTCGGCGTGGTCAGCCTCCAGTCGGCGGGTGCCGACGCCGTCGCAGCCAGCCGCCGGAAGGACAAGGCCCTGTCCGTGGTGGCCGACGCTCACACGCCAGCGGCAGCGGCAGCGGGCGGCGCCCCGCTCTGCATCAGCCCGTCCCTGGTGCAGGCGAGCAGGCTGGTCAACGCCCTCTGCCTCGACGCCAAGCTCCTCGCCACGGCGGTGGCAGCGGCGGCGGCATCGTCCTCCGCCAGCGCGGTGCCGCTGGAGGCTCGCACCCTGGCCTCGATCACGGCCCGTGTCACGTCGGAGGCAGCCGAGGCAGCGGAGCGCATCGCTGGCGCGTCCGTGGCAAGTCAACCGCGCATCAAGTCCGCCCCGCTCGCCCTTCTGGCGGCTCAGTCCGTTGCCGCCGCCGCCGCTTGCAGCCGCCTCGCCGGCCCGCTCCTGGCTGACTCGTCGCTGGCGTGGCCGGCTCCCGAGGCTCACATGCTCGTTCGCCCCGCGGACGCTGACGACGAGCTCGGCGGTCACGAGCCGGGCCTGGGAACCTTCGGCAGAGCTTCGCATCTCTTCTACGATCCCGGGCAGCCCGACGGCAGGACTGGCCTCCGCAAGCACGAGGCGGGTTCCGTTGCCCAGCCGGCAGAGCGGCAGTTCCCCACGCTTGCCAACGCCGCAGCGGCCGCAGGGGTCTGGCGGCGCGGTCCCCGGCTCGGCGCCATCAGGTCGATCATCCGAGCGGCAGCCCTGCCGCCCGCCGCTGTGCGCATCGCAGCGGCCACAGCGGCCGCGCGTTTCCGCCTGGCTCTGCCGGTGGCGTGGTCGCTGATGCTGGACCCCTCGCGCGCAGGCCAGGCCCCCGTCGCCGCCGCGCTGGCTGCCACCCGCCCCGGCTCCATCCAGCGCTCGTTGCCGCCCTCATCCGACCGCTCGGGCGCCTTGTCGTCATCGCCGACGTTGCTGCCGGCGTCCTCCTCCTCTTCCTCTTCCTCCTCCACTGCGTGGGTGGCGGCGACGTCGGGGGCTGTGCGCGTGGCCTCTGCTCCGGTGCTTGCCAGCCAGGGGTCAGCAGCCGACGGCCCCGACGGGCTCTGCATTCCTGCGGCTCTGCCAGCCGATCTGCTCGCTTCAGGCCTGCTGCCTCACCCGGCCACTGTCAGCTGCCCACCTTGCATCGCCGACAGCCCGGCGGCGGCGGCTGCTGCCGCTGCAATCGCCACCGCCTCTGCTGCGATTGCTTTCATCGAAGCCTTCTCGGCCGCGGGTCTGGCCACTGCCGCAGACGCCAGCGCTGAATCAGAGCTGGCGACAGCGTCTGACGAGGACGAGGACGAGGAGGACGAGGAGGACGAGGACGAGGACGAGGAGGGTCCCCATGCCAAGGCTGACAGCGAGACGGATGAAACCGCTTCCGTGTCGGACGGCCCGGCGGACTCGTCCTCGCGGCGGCCGTCAAGGGGTCGCAAGCAAGCTACCCCCGCAGGGGCAGCCCGCCTGCTGGGCGTGGCAACGGCAGCAGCTGCCTCGCCCCTAGCCCCGCTCGGCCGATGGCTCGTTGCCTCGGTGCAGCTCCCGCCCGCCCGCCACCCGGCGCGCCCGGCGCTTGTCCTCTTCGCGCGGAGGGCGGTCGCGGCCACGCAGGCGTGGCTGGGCGCCGCTCTCGCTGCCGCGGGCCGGGCCTACGCGGCAGAGCTGGACGCCGTCGCCGCCGCCGCCGCCACGGACGCGGCCGTGGCTGCCGCTCTCGGCGGTCTCTCCCCCGCCCAGTACGCGGCGCTCCGTGCCGCATCCGCACAGGCCGCGGGCGCGCCGCTCAGCGGCTGTCTCGCTGCTCCGGGTGGACTCTACGCCCTATCGCCGGCTGCGCATCGGTCGCTGACGGGCCAGGCCGAGGCCACAGGAGCGTCAGACCACGCCGGCGCCGGCGCTGGCGGCATCGCCATTGCGCCCTTCCCATGGGCCGCCATCGCGCGCCAGGCGGCGGAGAGCCGCGCTGCCATCGTGGCGGGCTCGCCGCTGGCCGTCCGCCTCCACGCTGCGGTGTTCCCGGTGGGCGCCGACGACCTCCCCTTCCTCGCCCCCGAACGAAGCGACGGTTCGCCCGGCGGCAACCCCCTCCCGCAGCAGCAGCAGCAGCAGCAGCAAGGGGAGGGCGATGGTGGCGGGGCAGGGGAGGAGGACTGGGCCCCGGACGGGGCGCGGCGCGCCGGCGCGGCCGTCCTCTCCGCCCTGCGCTCGCAGCAGGCTTCCGCCGCCGCCGCGTTCAAGGCCATTGCCGGATCGGGGGGCGCTCTATCGGCCATTCCGGCAGAGCTTGACACACTAGAGGGCGTTTGGCAGGCGCTGTCCGACCCTGCGGCCGCAGCGGAGGTGGCCGAGAAGGCGGCAGCGGCCGACAGCGTCTCTGGCGCGCTCGCCTCCAGCTCGGCCGAGGCTGCATCTCTCAGGCTGGGCGAGAGTCTGCGCGCCTCGGGGGCGGCGGCGGGGCTGGAGGGGAAGTGGAGAGCCTCTCCCTCGCCGGCTGAGGTCGGAAGGGAACGGCTCTGCCAGTCCGTGCTGGCGGCAGCCCAGGCGGAGGCTGCCGCGTCGCGGTCGCTGCTGGAGAGCACACGGGTTGCGGTGGAGGCCGCCGCGGCCGACACCGCCTCCATCGCTGCTCGGCAGTCGCGCTTCGCCGGTGCAGGCGCTGCCACGACAGGCGAGGCCTCGGGGTCTGCCGGCTCGCCCCACGGCCGCGGTCGCCGGGCGGGCGGCGCTGCTTCGAAGCGGCCCGCCGGTGCAGGCGGCGCTACCCCCGGCGGAGACGTGGCCGCGGCGCTCGCAGCGCTGCTGTCGACCATGCGACAGGAGCGAGAGGCGGCGGAGGCGAGCGGCGGGGCGGCAGAGCGTTTCGTGTGATGACAGGCGCGCGATGGGGCCATGCTGCCGTTAGTCCATCACCTGGCAGTCACGGCAGCAGGGCGCGGCGCGTCCGCTCTTGCGCGTGGTGTGTGTTAGTCTGCGCCCCTGCATCCGCGTGTGCAGCTGCGGCTGCGGCTGCGGCTGCGTGATTGGGTGGATGAGGCTTGCGCTCGGCTGAGCGCGCGGGCGGTCAGTCCAGCCGGCCCAGCCAACGCCCCTCACTTTGGGCAAAGTGCCTCCGCGCCATCGAGCAATCACGAACACGTCAGCACCACATCAGGCCAGCATCGCGGCTGTCGCGTCCGCCAGCGCCGCCGCCTCCCCGCACGCCTCGATGGCAGGCGCCTGGTCCTCGCCGAGCAAGACGCCCGCGTCCGACGTAGCGGCCGCCACGGCGGCGCGGCTCGCGGCCCCCAGCCCCAGGTGCCGCAACGTGGTGGCCAGGTGCTTCGCCTCCTCTGCCGGCAGAGCAGCGAAGGAGTCTGGCGTGGCCAGCGCGGTGAGAGTGCGCACGAAAAACGTGAGCGCCCCAACGGACACATCGCCCTCCGCCGCCGCGGCGTCCTCGTCGTCCTCCTCGGCGTCATCCGCTTCGTCGTCGTCCTCCTCATACTCGTCGCGGCCCCGCCGGCCGCTGGCCTCGCACGCAGGGTCGACTGCCCCCATGTCATCAAGCATGCACGATACCGCCTTTCTGGCCTCACCGGCCAGCCGTGCGGCGGCGGTGCCGGCCGCCCGCAGCAGCATCTCCAGCGACGGCGCGGCGAGGCGCCTGTCCGACTCGGGCCGCCGGGTCAGGGCCGACGCAGCCAGACTCGCCGACAGCGCCGTCGCGGCCACGGCCTCCGCCGCGGCCTCGTCCATGCAGCCGACGTCCACGCTTGCCTGGGCCAGCACGAGGGCGGCCGCCCTCGCCAGCGTGTTGGCGAGCATGCCCCACCCCTTGGGGCTGGCCACGCCCACGAGCGCAAGGGCGTCGGACCCGCCCTGCACCTCGGTGTGCGCCGCCCACGCCAGGGACGTCGTCGCCTGCGACAGGCAAAGGAGCAGCTCTGCCCTGGCAGAGCTGGTGCACTTCTTGGCGAACCTGGCCTCGGCCGCCGACACGAGCGCGTCCACTGCCAAGGTCGCGGCACCGATGGGCTCGGCTCGCGTTTTGGGGTCGACTGGGCGGTTTCGCGACGCAGCCGCTGCCCAGGCGGCAGCCGCTGCGCAGTGTGCGGTGGCCACGGGGGAGGCAAGGGAGACGGCGCCCCCCGCAGCGAAGCTCCTAATCAGCGCGTTGGCGAGGTTTGGCATCCCGGCCACGGAGGCAACGAGGGCGGCGCCTGCGGCCTTGGAGCATGCCCGGAGAGTGGCTGGCCACTCGCCCCTGGCCGACTTGCGCTCCGAGGCGGAGGCGCCGCCGATCCACTTGCGGGCGGCTCCGGCGGCGCCCACGGCCGCCGCTTGGATGCGCGCCACCAGCTCCAGCTCGTTCGACCGGGCTTGGCGGGTACCCGCCGCCCAGCAGTGTGCCCTCGCGCGGAGGACTGACGCCGCCGCCTTTGATGCGGCGGTGATGCGCGGGAGGTCGGCAGCTGACCGGATGGCCTCCCCGCCAGCTGCCGCAGCCTCCAGTGCCTCAGCCAGGCAGCTCAGCGCGACGTGGGCGGTGGCGTGCGCTGAGAGAATTGCCCCGTCCTCCTCCTCCTCCTCCCCCTCCGCCGCCGACCCAGCCGTGCCGCCAACACCAGCGCCAGCGCCAGCCATGTCTCCCGTGCTCCAGGCGTCTCCAAGCTGCCCCACCGCTGCCAGGGCCGCTGCCGCTGCAGGGGCCGCCACGGGCACAGTCAGAGCCTCGGCGCTTGCACGCACGGCGGCCCCCAGCGCCGCCCAGTTGATGGCGAAGTCGCCCACCTCGCGGGCAGCGGCGACTGGCGCTCCGCACATACCCTCGGCCGTGGCCTCGCTCGCTGCCGGCTCGCCCCCAGCGGCTGCGGCGCTGCCGGGGGTGCCAGCGGCGGCGTCGATCTCGCCGTGCCTGGCTCGGAGCCAAGCCAGCACCGGCCGCGTGGCGGCACAGGGCACGCTTCCCTGAACCCACGGCGCCGGCTCCAGAACCGGCGGGGCCGCAATTCCGGCCCCCAAAGCGGCGGCAGCGAAGGCATCGCGAGCAGTAGCGCCGGCGCTGGCATCCGCCTGGGAGGCTGCCGGCGGTGCAGGCGGCTGTAAATCGCGGCGCGCATCCAACCAGGCCCAGAGCTTGGGCTTGACGAGCGATCCCGTCGCCTCTGCGGCGCGGGCCAGCCCCACCATGAGACGGGCTGCGCTCTGCACGCGCGAAGTGGCTTTCTTTGCTGCGGTTTCGCCAGAAGCGATGGCTCCAACCCAGGCCTCGGCCGCGGCGGGAACGATGGTCGCGCACGCTGTCGCAACTGCCGTGAGGGTCGCTGCCCCTGCAGCGCGCGTGTCGGAGCCGCCCTCGGTCTCGGCCACTGCTGCGGCCGCCTGCGAAGCCCCCAGGCCCAGCGCCCAGATGGCAGCAGCGTCCATGCCCTCCGCGTGAATGAGGACGGTCGCGGCGCGGCAGCTGCGCTCGCAGGCCTGGAGCGCCACCGCGCGGGCAGCGCCGGATGCGATGCACGCGCCGATGCAGCCAATCGCACTCCCGGCCGTGGCCGCAAGCGCCTGACGCAGGGGCGCGTCCAGGGCGGCGCAGCGAGCCACTGCGCCCTCACACCAGCCGCCTGCGACGGCAATGATAGCATCCACGCCCGGACCGACCTCCCCGGCAGTGGGCTCCAGCTGCTGGTCGGCCGTGGTTGCAAACAGCGCCGCGAAGACCTCCGCTTCGTCGGCCATCTCCTCGCCCTCGGGGGCCAGACTGGCGTCGCCCGCATCCCAAGCCGCCTTGCACTTGTGCGCGCACTCGCTGCCCCAGAGAGCCATCGCGCTGCCCGAGCTTGGCGCTTCAAGTGCGGTCCGCTTTTGGCGCTCGCCGCAAATCCTTGATTGTGGCGAATATGGATTCCGACAGCGGCCCGCACAGCTGCCGCGCAGGGAGCGAGCACACGCCAGCCCCGAGGACATGGCCGGCCATTTGCCGTCCAAAGATGGTGCGACCATCGTCTCGCCCCGGTGTGCCCCGGGGTCCTGATTCCCCGGGCTGCAACCCCGTTTTGCTCCCGTGCTCGTGCGCCGCCTCCCACCCGCAGTGCTCGGGCAGGCGAGCCCCGCCGCTGCAGCGCTCGTTGTAGTCGGCCACGCGGGGCGGGAGGGACTGCTCTCTCCGGAAGAGACGCGCAAGGCCCGCTGGCTGGCCATCGGTGAGCCCCGGGCGGCTTGGGAGCCGCCGCAACCGCCGCCCGCCGCGAGGCGTCGCCGCGCCCACCACTCTGCTTGCGCCGTGGCGGCTGTGGCCCCTTCCCCTCGCCCGCAGAGGGAAGCGTCGCCATCCAGGCTGCGGCCGAGGTGTTCCTGCTCGACGGCGACGTGGCAGGGTGCGCGGACACGGTGCGCCGTGTTCTCGCGCTTGCCGAGCGGTCCGAGGCTCAGTCGCACCGCTTCTGATGGCACAGGCGCGCCCGGGGCCCCACTGCGCGCCGGATGCATCGATCGTCGGCGGCCCAGTTGGCCGGTGTGCCGGAGCTGCGCCCAGCATGACCGCGCACGCGCGTGTGAGGGCGGGGGGGGGCGGGCGTGGCCTCGGCTGCAAACTCCGTGGGCACGCTCGGAGGGAATTCGTAGATTCATAGCAACTGTGTGGTGCGCGAGCAATGCCAGCCCAAGACAGGCTTCCGCTGTCGCGAATCAGCTCCGCAGAGGCGCGGTGTCGCCAGCTACGAGAGACATTATCGGCGCCATTCTTGCAATCACAACAACACACACGCCTGATGTCCGGTCGCGTCACATCACCGGCCCATCACCATGCAATCACCGTCAGCGATTCACCCACCAGCTCAGCGGCCTGCGGTCCGCCCCGAACGGCGCGCCCCCCCCCCCGAAGGCAGCTCCCTGCCCGGAATTGGGCGTCGCCCTGCCCGCTCCGGCGCCTCCGCTCCGTCTCCCCTTGACCCTCCTCTTCGGCCGGCCCCCGCCGACGCCAACACCCCCCACGCGCCCGCCGCTGCCGCTGGCGGCGGCTCCGCCGTCGCTTCGTCGTCCGCTGAGGCTGGCGCCGACCGCTGCACGCCCGGCCGTGAACTCGCCCCGCCGCGCGGCTGCCACAAAGTCCGGTCGGCAGAGCCACTTCTGCTCTGCCACCTCTGCAGCAAGCGACACTTCGTCCAGGCCCGCTGCCTCGATGACGCGACGCCGAACCTGCTCAACCGCGCCCTCGTCATATGCCGGTCGTGCGTCGGTCATCAGGCCATCACGTGTGAGTCCGTCGCGGCCGTTCGCGCCCAGCCCAGCTGCTGCCAGCGCAGCGCCAGCAGCGGTGGCCCCGCCAGCGCTGCCGGTGCCGTTGCCACTGCCGCTGCCGCCCGGCCACCGCCCCGGCCGGCCCGCCCCCACCAGCGCGGCCACCCCTGCCGGCCGAGCAACGATGCTCTCTCTGGCCCTGCCGGCAGGGGGCTGCGACCCCAGCGCAGCTGTGGCCCGCGCGGGCAGCACCGGCGCGTCCGCCAGCGCCGACAGAACCAGCTCCTCCTCATCGGGGTCCATCACCGCGCCATCAGCCCGCGACGGTCCAACGATGGCTCTGCCGTGCTGCCCTGCGTGGAGGCCCGGGGCGAGCCCCTCCGCTTCGCCTTGCCAAGAGCGCCGAGCAGCCAGCGGTTTCGCGGTGGGGTGCGCCCCGCCGCGCCAACCGTGGGGCTGGGCCGGGCGTCCGAGCGGGCCGGCGCGCAGCTGGTCGGGCACGGCGGTGCCGGGTGGCAGGCGCTGGTGCATTGCGGCGGCGGCGGCCCCGGCAGCGCCTTCAGCGGCGGCTTCAGCGGCGGCTTCAGCGGCAGCGGCGGGGTCAGCGGCTGGTGCGGCTGGGATTCGGTTCGCTGGGCCGGTGCCTCGTTGCGCCGGCTCTACCTGCAGGATCGCCCCTTCTGAGCGGGGCAGCTCTGCCGGCGGGACCGCGGCTGCTGCTGGGGCAGAGGACGCCGCTTCCGTCGCGCGAGTGAGGCCGCATGCGGACGCAGGGGCGGTGGAAGCGACGGCTGGTTGGCCAGCGTTGGCTGCCCCCAGAGGACTCCCAGCAGGCAAAGCCGATGTTGACGTCGGTGTTGACGTCGGTGTTGACGTCGGTGTTGACGTCGGTGTTGACGTCGAGGGCAGGGCCGCCGCTTTGGTGTCGACGGCAGAGGCGGCCCTGAAATGCGGGAGCGCCCACATTCCAGCAGAGCGGGGCTGGTGGGCGGTCGCGGGATAGCCCGCCTCCCCGCCAGAGGCCCTCAGGACGGCGGCGCGCGCCCCGTACGAGTAGTCAGCCGTGCGGTCGGGGTGCAGCCGGGGGGCTGCGGGGCCCGATGCTGCCGCTGGGGCTGTGCCGGGCGGGGCGACGCCGGTTGTCGCGCGCCCGGGGACAGACCAGGTCGAAGTGGCATTGCTCTGCCCTGACCCAGTCACGCGCGAGTCACCGGTGACAGAGGCCTCCATCGCTGCAGCGACCGCACGACGACCAGCGTCGCTCACTTGGATGGGAGCCGGTGCCGCGAGCGACTCCACATCGCTGGTGTACTCGCTAGCCGAGTCGCCGTCGCCGTCGCCGCCTCCGCCGCCGCGGGATCGGTCGTCGTGCAGCTCGTCTTCGATCGGCGCACTGGCAGAGCCGGTCGGGTAGGCTGCGCCTCGACCCTGGTCACGGGCAAGGGTGGCTGCCACTTCTGACGGGGATGTCCACGCCTCCAATGTGCGGGCTGCCTCGTCCAGAATCAGCTCTGCGCTCGACACACCAGCGCGAGACGCAGCCCCGCCGGCGCCAGCCCCAGCGCCGGCCCCGCTCGCACCTTGGGCCTGCAGAGCTGATCCTGCCGACGAGACAGAGCCGCGCCCCGGGGACAGGTTTAGGCGATCGACCAAGCCGGGGAGCAGCCGAGCGGAGGGCGGCGGGTGGCGCGAGGAGGCCACTGAGAGCACGGAGCCCACCTCCCAGCCGCCGGCAGAGCCCGCCACGGAGCCCGCCACGGAGCCGGCCACGGAGCCGGCGCGCTGCCGGGAAGCGGCCGGCCGCGGCTGGTCGCCCCACAGGGAGGCGCCAGCTGGGGCGGCGGCGGTGAGGCTGCGGCCGCCAGCGGCTGGCGGGGGCGGAGGCGCCTGGTCGGTCCGTACCGGAAGACGTCGGCGGGGCCCTGGCTCGACCTTGCGCCACGCGCTGGACGAAGTGGCTCTGCCGAAGTTGCTCTGCTTGGTTTCGCGTGCAGAGCGTCCTGCATCTTCGTCAGGCTCATCGTCGGACGATGCTGGAGAGACGGTGAAACGTGACGCCGTCGGAGACGGGCGCGTGAGGTGCCCAGCACCACCAGTGACCACCGTGCTGGCAGCAGACGAGGCCCTTCCGCGGGTGCCCGCCGCGGAGGCGGCCTCAGAGCGCGCCCCTGGCCGGAGGAGGCCCGGGCTGATTGGCTCGGCGTCCCGCCAGCCGGCCGCCTGCACCCTAGCGATGCGCCGAAGGGTCAGCGCCTCTTCGGGGGTGAGCCGGGCGCGGCTCGACGACGTCCTGGACGAGGTGGAAGCAGGGGTGGCGGCGGCGCGCCCGGACCCCTGAGTCTCGCTGGCTCTGTCAGGGGTCACTCTGTACCGTCGCCTGGCCGCTGCGCCGCGAGCGGCGAGCCCGCCGACGGAGGCGGCGGCGCCAGTCGACTGTCGCTCCGGGCCATAGGCAGAGCTGGCCTGGGGACCCGTCGCTCGTCCATCGCAGCCGCCTCCGTCGGGACGGTGATTGGTCCAGTCAACGGGGTCAGCCACGTCATCGAACGCATCCGCAGCGTCGCTCCCCGCAAAGGGCGACGCCAGAGTTCGCACTTTGCCTGATGGCGCAGTGACGTGGTTGTGAGCTGGACCTGACTCGTCGTCATCCGGAACGGCGGCGAAATTCACCGGCGGCGCAGCGCGACTTGCGCGACCTGTAGGCGTGAGGGAAGTGGCTCTACCGGCACCAGGGCTGCTCCGGCCGCGACTGCTGCTCCGGCTGCGGCTTCTGCTGCTGACGCGGCGAGGGCATCGGGCAGCAGAGGCCGCCTCCGAGCCAGCGGCATCGGCTGCGCCGCCGCCGGCAGCGCCACCACCTTCCATCCGCATCCGCACGTCGGAGGCGCCTCCGTGCTCGCTTCCCACTTCGCCGCTTGGCAGAGCTCTCACAGCCGACCGGCCCCTTCGGTCAGCCATGGCAGAGGCCGCTGCCGCGGCGCCACGCCCCGCCGCCGCCGCAGCCTCTGCAAGCCGCACAAGCCACTCCGGGCGGGGCCGGCTCGCCGGACGATCGCCGCTTGCGGCAGAGCCGCCAACGCCCAGTGATCCCTCCAGCCGTTGGGTTGAGCCTGTTCGGGAAACCAGCGGTTTCGCCGGCTCTGCAAGTCGCTGGATCCGCCTTGTCATGTCCGCGCGGATGCTGTCGGCAGCCTCGTCTGGAGTCGCGCTTCGAGACAAACGGGCGTTCGAAGAGGCTCTACCGGTTGCAGACCTGCTGGAAGTGGCTCTGCCCTCGATGGTTGACGGCGGTTGGGCGAGAGCGGGAGCTGGGCGCGACAGATCCAGCACGGTAGGGTCGGTGGTGACGTCGGCATCTTGCTCTGCAGTCGCGATGGGCGGCTCGTCCGGGACCGCTAGCCGCTGCCGCTGCTGCTGCTTCTGCGGTTGCTGGCTTAGTTGCTGTGGTTTGCCGCCAAGCTTGGGCGAATCCTGCCGCCGGCTGTTCGCAGGGTCAGCGGCGGTGGTGATGTCCTCGTGATGCTTCGCTGACCGGTCGTGATGAGATGAGCCGTTGCGGGAAGCGGCGTCGCTTGATTCGCGGCTGACGGATCGTCGGCGGTGTCGTCTGGCCACCCCGTCGGCTGTCGCAGAAGCAGCGGCTGCGCCGGCGGCCGAGCCTCCAGCTGGGCTGCCGGCACGGGGCGGCCCAGCTCCGGCACTGTCAGAGGCGGCGGTGCCGGACTCCCGTGGGAGAGCGTCGTGGGCAGGCGCCGCGTCGCTGCTCGCCGTGGCGGCGCAAAAGGCGGGCAGTTGCCTCTTGCCCGTCGAGCCCTCCTCGAGAGCCGAGGCCACGGCGCCGCTGGCACACTCATCGTCAAAGCTCAGCTCTGCGCCGCCCATGGCCGCCTCCATGAGCATGCGCTCGGCGTCAGCGAGCATGGCAGCGCTGGTGGAGCTCGCACCGCCCCATGACGATGCAGCTGACGAAGCAGACGTTGTGGCGGCCGCAGAGGGCGCGTCTGGACGTTGCGGGTGGCCCCCCTTGCCTGCTGTTGGCGCCGTGGTGCCGGTCTTGCGCGGCTTGGCAGCCGCTCGCCTCGATTTTGCCGGGGCGCGACTGGCAGCCGGCGCAGGCCGAGCGCGGTCCGCTCGCACGGGCTGCCGCGATGCGCTTGCACCGGAGTGCTTGGCCGATGCCTTCGTTGGCTGCTTGGGCGCCGCGCCAGGTCCGGCCGCGCCTCCTAGTGCCGCGTTGCGGCTGCTCGCGCGCAGAGGTTGCCGGGTCGCCGTTGAGGCCATGGGTTCGAATTGAGAGAGGCCCCCAGGCACGGGCCGCGTCCCCAAAGCAGCCTGCACCGCAGCTGAATGGATTTGCCAAGTCCGGGCCTCGCCGGAGTCCCCGGCGCCGGGGCGGAGGTGCCGCTTGAGGAACGCAGTTGCGGCCGTGGCGAGCACGCTGAGTTAGCCGGCCCCGCCCAACTGAGCCCGCGAGACTTGCTCTGCCGGCTCCGAAATTGTGAGAGTGAAGATGAGCGCTCGCGTTGTGCGGCGGCCGGCCCAACACAGGGAATGCGGGGGGCACGGGCCAGCGAAGGGCAGTGTCCGACTCTGGCGTAGATGCTTGGCCGGATGAGCCTCGCGGAGCGCGTTGAGGGCGAAGTTGCGCCCGCAATGCGCGCGCTCTGGGACCCAACCGTGCCCGAGCCCGCTGCCTCCTCGAGCCTGGCGCCGCACCGCACCGCGGCCGTGCGTCTCGCGGACGCTCTTATCCAAGAGCTAGACCAGGGGACGCCTGCCCCGCGGCGTTTGGCCGTCATCGCCGGCTCGTTGCTCAGCGAAATGATGGACCTGCCAGAGGCTGCAGTGGCCGCTGTGCGCGGCCTAGCCGACCTATGCATCCGGTCGTCGCTGGGGCAACCGCCGGCGGCCGCCTTTCCAGCGCCAGCGGCTGGGCCCGTCGCGCGGGCGGATGGAAGTGACGCCGCCGGCGCTGGGACCCGGGCCTCTCACACGGCCAGCGGGGCCGCTGCAACCAGCACCCCCATTGCCACCTCGTCGTCCTCGTCCTCGTCCGGAGCTGCCGCCGCGTCCTCTGCCGGGCTCGAGGCTCCCCCCCTCACCCCAGGCGGCGGCCAGCCCTACCCGCTGCGCACTCCCCGCTCTGCCGCCCGCCGCCGCGGCGCCGTCTCGCCACCGCCCGCCGCAGCAGAGCCTCCGGATGCCCCGCCCGTGCCCGCCGTGGCCCGTGGCCTGCGCGCGGTGGCGGCCGTCGACTTGCTGCGCGCCGCGGAGGCCCAGGCCGTCCTCCTCGGCCTGCTAGCCATCACGGGCCAGCCGCAGCAAGCCGCATCCTCCGCGCGGGAGACCCTTGCAGCCGCTGCCTGGCGCGCCGAGCCCGCAGTCATCGGCACAGCTGCGCTGGCAGCGTTCCACATCTGGCGGCGCGTGGCGGCCGCCCCCGACGCCGGGTTCTCCGCCTCGCCCCAGGAAGTCTGGGCTCGAGTAAACCGCATCGGCAGAGCAGGTGCCCAGGCTGCAGAGCTGAGATCCTTCCGAAGAGAGGCCGTTGGCTCTGCCATGCTAGTGGGCGAGCGCCACGCGGCAGCCGCCGCGGCCGGCCCGGCAGCGGCCGCATGGGCGCCCCAGCGAGGCCTTCGCAGCGCTGCCCCGTCCCGCCGCGCCCCGTCCCGCCGCGCTGCGTCGCGCCGCGCCGCTGACACTGCCACCACTCCTCTTCGGCCTGCGGGAGGGCGTCAACAGGCGCCGCCGTCCTCCTCTGCCTCGTTGCAGCGCTCAGCGCGAGCAGCTGGTTCCGGCTCTGCCATGGGACGCTCTGCCATGGGACGCTCGGCTCTGTTCCCTGTGACGCCCATGACACCAGGCGCCGGGCTGGGCAGCTCTGAGGCCGAGTTTCGCTGGCCGGAGCACGTGACGCCGGCAGCAGGCTCTGCCGCCGCTCGCAATCACAGTCGCGGCGAGGCTGGGGGGGCGTCCCCGCTGGCCGGGGGTGCGGGGAGCGGGCGTTCTGAAGGTGCCGGCGCCGGTGCGGCCGCGCCTCCGCTGTGGCTGCGGGTGCCGGCGGCAGGGCTGCTCCTGGCAGAGGCGGATACGCCAGACGTGTCCGTGCTGGCGCCCGTCGGGTTGTGCGCGCCGCTTCCGCCGCAGGAGGGCGCGGCACCGGCGTGGCTTCAGCGGATGCGGCTCAGAGCGATGGAGGAGGCGGCCCGTGTGCGGGACGGCCAGCAAGCTCTTCGGCGCCGCGCGCTGTCGTCAAGGCGCCGGCAGAGCGGGCGGCGGCCCGGGTCGGGGCGGGTAGCGCTTGGGTCGACCGCCCGGAACCGGCGGCGGCGACGGCCGTCGGCTCCTGGCAGCCAAGACGACGAGGAGGAGGACGACGAGGACGATGACGATGACGGGGTGGGGGGTGGTGCTGGTCGTGGCGCTCGTCGGCCCCGCAGCGCCAGTGCCAGCGGCAGCGGCAGCAGCAACGGCAGCGCGAGCAGCAGCGAAGGATACGACGGTTTCGGGTCCAGCGGCGGGTGGGGAGCTGGCCTGTCGGCCACAACGCCTGGCGTGCTCAGGGGCGCGTCGCTCGGCGACAGCCAGCTTGCCGGGGGGTCGCTGGCGCTCAGCCAATCCCAGACGTCAGCGCTGCTGTCGCGGTCGCGGCGCGGCCGGCGGAGCGGGCGCTCCGGCCTCTCAGGAAGCTCTAGCAGCAGCAGCGGCGGCGGGAGCAGCAGCGGGAGCGACGGCGGGGCAGGCAGAGCCGGGCACGCTGGCGGGGCGGGCATGGGCGGGGGCCGGCCCGTGGCAAGGAGGGGGCGGAGGGCGGCGGCGCGGGCCGCCAGGGCAGCGGCCTCGCTGGCGGCAGACGGCAGCTCCGAGGAGGCGGGGGGGGGCGGGGTCCCCCTGACGCCCTTCGGGGTGGGCGGCGCGGGCGCAGGTCCGGTGAGCGTGCAGCTGCTGACGGGCCGGCCTCCGGGCGAGGGCCTGCTTGTGGAGACAAGGGCGGCGCTACGGCAGGCGGTGAGGGCGGGGGCGGCGGGCGACGCGGTGTCGATGGCACTGGCCGAGGTGGAGGCGGCGGCGGGGCCGGCTCGCTGGGGGGTGGCGCGGGCTGTGCTCATCGGCAGGCTGGCCAGCGGCGCGGCCGGGGACGAAGTGGCCATGGCAGCGGTGGAAATGGCATGCACGCACCTCTGGGCAGAGGTGTGGGGCGGCGCCCAGAGCGGGGCGTGTGGGGTGTACGGCGCTGGCGCAATGGTCCCTGTTGCCACGTTCGGAGCCAAGGCCAGGCCGGCGAGGCAGAGCCGGCGAGCTGGAGGGGCACCGAAGCAGGAGGGCGGCGATCCTTCCGAAGCTCTCCCGGGCGATCCTTCCGGTGCCGCGGGGCCACCAGCAAAGGCGGGCGCTGCCAGCGCCGCCGCCGGCGACGACGCCGACGATGACGACGACGACGACACCGATGCAGACGGCAGCACGGCCGGATCAGCCGGTGCAGGCGACGCCTCTGGCGCTGTTGAGGAGGTGGCGGTTTCGCAGGATGCCCCAGCGGCTGCGGCCGCGGCGCTGGAGCGTGCACTGGCTGCCATGGCCGGATCGGCCGCTGGCGCCACGGCCGGCTGCGACACTGACGGGAGCGACTCTCTCTCTGACTCGTCTGCGGGGTCCAGCCGCTCCGACGACGACGGTGAGGGGGGCGCTGCAGCCGGCATGGTCGCAGCGTCGGGGGTCCTGCTGGACGAAGTGACTCCCCTGGAGCCCACACCGGCGCCCAGCGCGTCGTTGCCCCGCCGCGCACACGGTGATGGCGCCACGGAATCGGGCGGCAGCTCGCCGTCGCGGGGCGGCGAGCACGCTGCGGGCGCCTCGCGGGCCGTCCGCAACGCGGCGCGGCTGGCGGCCCGGCGCCGTAGACGGGCCCTCACCACGGCACTACAGAGAGCGTGTGCCGACCACGACGCGGCGCTTGCCAGCGCCTTTGAGGCCTGGGATGCGGCCGTGGAGGCTGACTCGACGCTCCCGGCCACGGCGCTTCTGCTCCTGGGCTTGGCAGTGCTGGCGTCCCGCCGACCCTCCCAGCCGGGATGGGCCTGGTGGGCGGTTCGGGTGTCCGGCGCTGTGTCGCCGGTTGCGTGGGCGGCGGTGCGGAGGCGCTTCGCCGGCGCCGGCAGAGCTGTGCTCGGGCTCGAGGCCGGGCATGCCTTCACCCTAGGCAACCGCGTTCACATTTCGGCGGAGCTTGCCGAGCGCGCAGCGCGCGCTGCCGCGGCTGCGGGGGTGTTCGGCACGCCCGCAACGACGGCTGGCAGCGCCGCCGCCAGGAGCGTTGCGGCGCTGGGGGCGACGGCGGAGCGCTGCGAGGCCGCGCTCAGCGGCTCCCACTTCGAGAGCAGGGAGCGTGCGGCCCGCGCCTGCATCGCGGCAGAGCTCGTGTACGTCGTGGTGACGTCAGCGGCTCGGACAAAGCGGGCCCTGTCCTCGCTGGGAGGAATCGACGGGGGTGTCACGGGCAGCGGTGGCGCGCTCGACGACTTGCTCGGCGAGGGGGCTGGTGGGCGCGACGCCATCGTGTCCAGCGTTGCAGAGGCGACCGATCTGGACAGCTGGGTGGCAAGATCTCGGCTGGCCATTCAGTCGGTGCTCGCAATGCCGAAACGATCCCGGCGGTGAGACGGGGGCTCTTTTTGTGTGTGTGTGTGTGTTTGTGTGGCACGCTGCCCCGAGGCAGTTGGCCAGTTCTGGCAGCCGCGGACGGCGAACCGGCGCTGTTTTGATTCCGCAGCCAATCGCATTTGTGTGCGCTTTGCTCCACGCAGCACGGCCGTAGTTTTTTCACGCCCGCAACCACTGCAGCCCGCACGGGGAGAACGCAAGCTCAAGTGCCGCCCAATGCGCGTGCGCGACTCGGTGCGCGGCCAGGAGCAACAGTCAGCACGCCAGTGCCTCAGCGGGTGCCAGCGCAACAGTGTGCCAGCGCCCTGCGCCACTGCGGTGCCGACCTGCCGCGGCCGCCGCCGCCCTCCCCGGGCTCCTCGTCATCCTCCTCCTCCTCGTCCTGGGAGGGTGCAGCTATCCCCGTGATCGCGGTCACCTGCTCCAGCAGCATCTGCCGCAGCTCGTCGGCGCTCAGCTGACCGTCCCGGTCCGCATCGTAGAGCTGGAGCAGCGCGGCCGCCGATGCACCCCCGGCGAGCGGGAGAGAGACCCGATGGGCGCAGTGCGGGCACGTGGACCACAGGAGCGACGCGTCCTCCTTGCAGCCGGCCACCGCCGGCGGCGCCTCGGCAGCCGACGGGGCGCCGGCGAGCGCTCCGTCGCGCGCCCCGCCATCAACAGGGTCGGCTGTGCCGGCAACCCTCCCCACCTCGTTGGTCAGGTGCTGGATCACGATGGCGTTGTCGCGGCGAGACACCTCCTCGAGGAAGCCAGCGCTGATCACGCCGGAGGGGAGGGCGACGATGCCAATGCCGCACAGCGCTGTGGCGCAAGCGAGCAGCCTGGCCAGAGAGGTGTTCGGGGCGTAGTCTCCGTACCCCACCTGCGGCAGCAGACCATGGACAGCGGCGCCAGTGGCGTTGAAGCCTTCATGCTCTCGGAGCCCGTGTGCGCTGCGGCGGCTTTCAAGCGCAAGGACGACCGCTGCTCTGCCAGACCACAGGTCCTGCTGGCGTGGCGGGCGGGGTGGTGGGGGCGGCGGCGGCGGCGGCGGCGGCGCAACACCGGACTTACTGTAGTGAGCGTGATGAATGCGAGATACCCCGCCTCAATCACGGATCGCAGAGGCTTGGGCGAGTGCAGCTCCGCCAAGTACAGCGTTGTGGCTGAAACCGCAAGCGCCGCAAGTGCAGCGACTAGCGACGCCCAGAGCTGCCCGCGCTTCGAGTACACCACTCGGACGAGCGCGGCGTAAGACCGCGAATATCGCTCCAGCTTGAGAAGCGAGAGCACGCGAAGCGCGCCCACCCACAGCCACGGCGCCCACGGATTGTCCTCGAACACCTCTGCCTCGGGGTGGGGCACCAGCAGACTCAGCAGCACGGGCACAGCCGCGAGGGCGTCCAGCAGAGACAGCCGAGTCAGCGCAAAGGCAACCCGGCCCCAAAGTCCGCCAAGGCGGCCAAAGCGAACGTCCGCAACGCACGAGGAGAGGCGCAAAGCCCAGTCAATAGCCAGGATGCCTCCCGTCACCCCGTCCGCGGCTCTGAACCCGCCCGAGCAGCACTCGGCCAAGTCGCGGTCCGTCTCGAGCATGAAAAGCAGCGCGTTCCCAACGGCGGCGGCCGCACAGACCCAGGCCCACACACGGCCTTGGGGCCCAGCCGCTCGAAACGTGCACCCAAACACGCTGTCGTGGCTCCAGCATCGTCGGCTGGCAGTGCGGCGGATGGTTGCAGGCGATCGCATCAACGGGACTTTTCCCTCTTGGCCTCTGTCCATGGCTGAGAGCGCGGGCCCGACGCGGCGACAGCTGCAGGGCGGGCGCACGTAGAGGCTGGTTCCTTGATCGGTGCAAGCAAGGTCCAGTGGGCACGGCCGAGGCGCTCAGTTTGCGCGATTGCAGTGTTCCTGCGGTGCAGAGCCTGGCTCACCTGCACTCGCGACCGCCAACCGATCCCCCGCGCGCCAACGCACTCGTGCATCCTCGTCAAACATCGTAGCTGTCTCAACCTGCGCAACCACATATTGCGTGCGCGCTCGATTGAATATTTATGCGCACCCACGGTCTGCGAGGCAAAGTCTCGATTGCAACTGTGGCGAATTCAGTGCCGGCGCGGCAAACCCACGCGGCAGGCGCCGGCGGGAGCGGCCACGTGGCCCGCCCGCTGGCGCCTTCCCCCGCAGGACCACACTCAGGACGGAAACGCCCACTCTAAACAGGAGCTGCCTTCTGGTGGCTTGGTCACACTCATTCTTTGCCATTCCTGGAGTCATCGACTGGGCTGCGGTGACCGGACTCAAGTTCGGCCTGCCTGGCTCAAGCCCGGACCCGCGAACCCTGGCTGCAGGGAGGTCAGAAGTGAAGCGCCGCCTTCATGTTCTCGGCCTGCACAACATGATTCAGTCCGTTGCGTGTGGCGTTGATCACGCGGGGGACGTTGATGACGTACGCGTCGTTCATCGGAAAGATCTTGTCTGTCATGACAGCGTGGTGCTGGAGGCCCGAGCGGCCGCTGCTGATCATGAACACGGCCCCGCTGAAGCGGTAGTTTGGTGGGTCGTGCGAAAGAACCTCGACCACGGCCGAATTGGGGCGCATCAGCGGCGCGAGGGAGAGCCCGGCCCCATGGTTGCCCACGAAGATGCGCGACTGGGCCACCATCTTCATGATCAGGGCCTTGTCCTTGTTGTGCTCGTCCGTGTCGGTGTGCATCAGCAGGGTGATGCGGATCCTGGCGAGCTCGGGCAGCTTCTGCCACTCTGCAATGGCCGCCTGCATGGCATTGACGAGCTCGTCGAAGTTGGTGATGCTGCGACGCCCAGTGCGCTGCTGGAGCAAGATGGGGACGTCCACCATGGGGTAGTACTGCAAGTCCGGGACGTTGACCGGGGCACCGGCGTACCGCTGCGCCGCCTCCTCGGGGGCCTGGGAAGCGTACACGCACGGCCCGAAGTCCGAGTACGTTGTGGCCGTGCGGGCGCCCGGGCACACAATGCGCTCGGGGGCGTCGATCAGGTCGAGCGCATCCCACGCCGCCGCCCGCGCGGGCCAAAGCAAGCCTTGGTCGACTCCCGAGTCGACGAACCGTGCGACGTAGATGCGCTTGCCCTGATAGGGCGCCTGGATGAGGCGCGACCGGTTCACGCCGAACGCCTCTAGGTACTGCACCAAGTTCTCGTAGCGCTTTCCGGGGCCCTCACTTTCCCATTTTCCCAGGAAGCTGAGGCGCATGTGAGGGTTGTCCCTGAGGATGTCGATGTACGGCAGCATAGGGAGGAGCAACTGCTGGACGAAGTGGGCGAACTCGCCGAAGTTGACCCACTGCGTGTTGATGTGAAGCACCTCGTCGGCCTGCTCCGTGTTGGGGCCGGCCCCCTGCAACTGGCCCGGGCCCCAGCCGCACATGTGCTTGCCGCGGGCGACGAGGAGCGTGCCGTTCCGCACGCAGACGTCAAAGGCTGTGGCGTGCGTCATTGGCAGCACGCCCGGCTCCTGCTTTTCCTCCGAGCGCTTGCAGAGGATTGCGTCCCTGGCGAGGTTTCGGGGGATCGGCTGAAGCCTCGGAATGTCCTTGTCATGGCAGCTGCCTTCTATGTCGTCGCGGCAGGCCAGCCCCTCGCACGAGGAGAAGGCTTTTGAGAGGCCGCATTGCCCCATCACCACACGATAGATGAGGTGGCCTGGGCGAAAGTTGTTCATCCAGCGACGCGCCGAGCCGTAGATCGAGGGCGCAACGTAGCGGTTGAACGCCTCCTGCAGCGGGTACGCGTCGCACCAGCGGCTGAGCTGCCTGCAAGTGCGAATGATTCCGTTCACCATGTTGGTGTTGGGGATGAAGCACTCTTCGAAGTGGTTATACTCCAGGGCTGTGGTTGGCTTGTTCTGAACCTCAACTTTTGACATATTGATGGTCAGCTGGCGGGCAACTTCCTTGTCCTTCGCAGCAGCCGGGAAGTCGATGGCGTACTGAACGTTCATCTCGCTTCGCCAGCTTGCCAAGCGATTGCCCCACGCCTCGCGGGACACGTTCGCTCCGGAGCATTCGACGCGAGCTTCAAGCAGCTCTCGGTCGACCTGTCTGGGCCCGGGAGCCGCTTTCGGCTTAGCCTCGGTCTCCGGCGCGGCTGGCTTGTTCTGCGCGGCAGGCTTCCCCGGCGCGGCTGGCTTCTCCTGCGCGGCTGGCTTCTCCGGCGCGGCTGGCTTCTCCGGCGCGGCTGGCTGCTCCGGCGCAGTCTCGAGCTTTGGAGGAGAGGCAGGAGGGGGAGTGTCCGCAACAGCCCGGGTGCCTGGCTGGCTGGTCACACTCTGCGAAGCGCGCCGAGTCGCAGGGATGGGTTCATCAGCCTTGGGCAGCACGGACGCTCCAAGCGCCCCTGCTCGCATAGCACGGCGCAACGAGAATCACTTCAGCCACATAGCGCCCACAAACACTCACTTCGGGGCGGACAGGGGCGGCGGCGTCTTTCTGAGACTGGGCCTGGGAGTTGGCCTCGGCTTCCTGCGCCGTGTGATGGCAGCATTTGCACGGCAGACTCGGCTTGCTGGCTGGTCGCACGCTTGCTGCCGCGCGCACAACAAGGCCAGACCAGCGGTCGTCAGGCAACTGAGGTCTCACCGCCAACTGCCAAACGGCCACTCTGTCCACCTGCTTCCGGGGCATGTACACCAGTGCCAAAGCGAGGACAAGCACCAAGGAAGCCAGGCCCACTGTCACCCAGCGCCCCGTGGGGACGGTGCACTGCGGCCGCGGTCGTCCCCGAGCAGAATTGTTTGCAGAAGTTCGGGTGCTCCCGCGGGTGGCCATCTCCCTGGCCACGCGGGCCCTGAAAGACGGGGGCATGCCCGAAGTTCTCTGCTCGCCAGCAGCCACCCGAAGCTCTGGTCTGCACACAGACAGCGGTCGGGGTCCCTCTACAGCAGGCCGGACTGGTCCGGGAGCCAACTGTCTCTGCGCTGCTGCGGGCGCGGGTGTGCGGCTGTGGTGGGGGCGGCACCGGCGGCAAGCTGCGGGAATGCGGCAGGCCAGCAGAGCGAGAGCCCAGCAGACAGCGACCACCCAGTGGTCATGCCGCCGCAGGAGGAAGACGAGAAGAGACTCTTGCGTGGCATGCCCGTCTGGGATCGAGCAGTCTTCAGTAGTCACACTGCACGGCGCATCGCGGGAGCCTGGCGGCGCGCAGGACTTTGCCAGAGGGCGTGGAGTCAAGCTCCAGTTACCGTCGGCAGATCGATATCCGATGTGGCAAGCGCCACCATGAAGGCGACGTCTGCCCCTGCTCGTCCCCGAGCCCGAGGGAGGGCCTCGCCCCCCCCTCCCCCTTTGCTCTTTTCAATCAAAGCTGAGCCGCTGCGAAGGCCATGCCACTCCCACTCCCTGACCCGCGGCGATTGCTTCGACGAATTTGCCGCGAGAACGCAACCAGGCACCGGAGACACATCAGTCACGCCCGTCAAAAGACACGGCAGGGCACACGGCCCCGGACACAACGGCATGCCACGAGACGCCGTCGCATTGGGGAGGGTCTGTGATGTGCTTGCGCGCCTGCACCAGGCGCAGCTCGGGCGGGGGGGCTTTTGCGCCTGGCGCCCCGGACGAAGCAGCTACCTCCTCGGCAGCCCGCGCCCGCGCCTGGCCTGCAGGCGACGCCGCGAACTCGGCAGTGACCCGGCACACCGCCTGCAGCGCGCGCACTGCCAGGAGGCACGCGGAAGCCAGCTTGCCCCTGCCCTGGCGCTCCCCCAGGGCCAACAGCAGCGACGACGTCAGATCACCAGTGCCCGTGAACGCGCCCTCAAGCCGCGGAATGCGGACTGCGAAGCACGCACTGTCCCCGAGGCCAAACTCGCCCTCTGGCCACAGCCGCGAGTCGCCCTCAACAGCCTCCCAGGGGCAGCTCGCCACCAGCAGCATCTTCCCCTCGCCCGCCTCCGGCAAGTCCGACGACGTCATCACGACTGTCGGGCAGCCCATGTCGTGCAGAGCTGCGAGCGCCTCGCAGGCCCCCGAGAGGTCCCGGATGGAGACCCCGGACAGGAGCTCCGCCTCGAACTGGTTGGGCGTCAGCGTGGTCGCGCGACGCACCACCTCGGAACGGTACACGCTCACGAGGCTTTCGGGCACATAGCAGCGGCCGTCGTCGCCCAGGACCGGGTCGCAAACCCACGACACGTCGGGCCGGCCAGCCGCCCGGTGGCAGTCCCGGATCTCGTCGACCACGCCCACCACCCGGCGCAGGAAGGACTCGGAGCCAATGTACCCCGTGAGCACATGCGTGTAGGCCGCAAGTAGCCCGTTCGTGCGCAGGCCGCCCGTCAGCGAGTCCAAGTCCTCCCCGGAGAGCACCTGGCCCTTGAAGTGGCCGTACCCCGTGTGGTTGGACAGCTGCACGCTGTTCACGCAGTCGGCCTCGATGCCGTGGAGCTGGAGCGCCAGCACCGCGCAGCGGTTGCCCACATAGCCGTGGACGACTGCGAGGCAGCGAAAACGAACGCCAAACTCATCGCAGCGCGAACGCGCGGCTGCCAGCTGTGCGGCCTGCGAGCGGACCGCTCGCCGCTGACAGGCCCAGGAGCACAGCAAGGGATGTCCACCCAAGCGCGCGCGTCCCTGCGCAGTCCCTGCGCCACGTGTGGGCGGGCGCGGGGCGTGTGCACGCTCAAGCCTCACCATGAGACTGGATGCTCAAGCAAAGCGGCTCCAGCGCCGTCTCGTCGTCAGCCGCCGCGCGGCCGTCGCCCGCGCTCGCCATCGGGACCGGCCTGGCAAAGCGTTTCTTCCGTGTGAGGGGGGCAGCGCAGCCCGACGCCTCCGGGGCCGGTCTCGCTCGCCCGCCCCGATGGCGGCAGAGCCGCCGCGGCCGTCGCGCTCGCGCCCAGGTTGCAGCTGCCCCGGACCTGGTGCGGAGCCGAGCGGAGCGAGAGCACGTTCGCGCGCTGCGGTGAGCTTCTGGGGCGGCCTTGCCGCGGGTGGCCTCCGGGCCGGACCCGAGCGCCGGGGGCGGCCACCACAACTTGAGTGACCCGGCAGAGCCCGAGCCAGAAATCGCCATGCTGACGACAGACTGGCTGCAGTTGCCCTGCAGGGGCGGGTCGTCTGGGCACTCTTTCCGCGCTGATGGGCGACGCAGCTGGCCCGGGGCCGCAGGCCGCTGAGGCGGCCAAGCCCGAGTCCATACCGCGGCCGGCGCCCATGCGGGCCGGGTGGTGCAGCAAGTTGTGGTTTGCCTACTTGAACCCGATGCTCGCCAAGGGCGCGACCGAGCCCCTCCAGTTTCCGGACGTCTTTCCGCTCCCCGTGGAGCAGGAGTCCACGGGAATCCACGGCGTCTTCGACGCGGCATGGAGGCAACAACTCTCGCAGCACGGCGAGGCCGGCGCAAGTATCTGGGCAGCCATTTACGCGGCAGCGGGTTGGAGATTCTGGTCGTCGGGCGCTCTCCTGCTGTGAGTCCCGCGCCTGCTCGCCAGGCAGCCGTGGATCGAGCGCAGCGGGGAGGCGCTCCGTGCGTTCGCAAAGTGTGGCGCCCGTCCGCGAGCCGCGAGGCAGTCTGCGGCGGCTGCAGGGGGCAGCCGCTCCCAAAGTGCATCGACATTTTCGGTTCTGCAGTTGCCGCGTCGCGGTATTTCGCGCCCGCCGCTGGGCGGCGCCGCCCCGTCGACAGCCCCCCCACCGCACCACGAGCCTGCCAGTTGTGCTTCGGTGGTCCCCGCAGTGCTGCGACTGTGGCCTCGCTCGCGGAGTCCTTCGCGCTGGAGAACCTGCTCGCCGCGCTCGACGCCGAGGACATTTCTGAGTCAGTGGCGTGGGCGGCGGTGCTCGTCGGCCTCGGGACGGTCTACGTGTTCGCCAACCAGCACATGGCCATGCAAGGAATGGAAATGGGGATGCGGGTGAGCTAGCGAAGGGCGCCCCTGCCTGGGTTGAGCGGGACGCCTTGGGGGCCTGGCTTTGTGCGCCCCGCCCCCAACCCCCGCATGCCCCTTCCCGCCCGCGGCACCCGCGCCGGCTCGCCGAATGCGCCTCGCAGGGCCGCACTGCTCTGACGGCTGCTCTCCATGCCAAGCTGCTGCGGGTGCCGAGCGGCGTGAGCCGCGGGCTCATGTCCACCCTTGTCGGAACGGACGCCGCGAAAATGACAGACCTCGGCTGGGACTTTCACTACATCTGGGCCTCGCCCATCACGCTCCTTGTCGCCCTGGCTATGTGCTGGCGCCTTCTTGGCCCGGCAATCCTCCCCGCCGTGGGCGTGGCCGTGATCCTCATCCCCGTGAACGTGGCCATCACTGCCGCGTTCACCGAGACCGAGAACGACATCATGGCGCACCGGCAGCGCCGCATGGCCTCCATTTCCGAGGCCGCGGGGTCCATTCTCGGAGTCAAGCTCTTCGGCTGGGAGGGCCGCGTCGCGCGCCGTATCGCCCGCCACCGCATCCGCGAGCTGCGGCACGTCCGCCGGTTCTCGCTCGGCGTCGCAAGCGTCATGTCTGTGGTGCTGTCCATGTCGACGCTCATGGCCTGCGCCGCCTTCGGGACCTACTCGCTCACCGGGGGCACGCTCACCTCCGCCGTCGTCTTCCCCGCCCTCTACCTCATCCAGCTCACTTCGTGGCCGCTCCTGCAGCTCCCGTACGTCCTCAGCGCGCTGGGCGCGGCTTGCGCCAGCATGAGCCGCATCAGGCGCTTCCTGCTGGGCAAGGAGGTGGTGGCCGCCGCTCGCGCCGAGGATGACCGCGCTGCAACGGCACTGGTCGGCGGCAGCCCTCCTGCGGGCGCCTCCGCATCGGGCGAGCCAGCGTCATATGCTGCAGCCGCTGGCGCGCCCAGCGGGCCCCTCGTTGCCAGCGGCTCCGATGACGTCATCGTCCTCGAGCGAGCGACCCTTCGCTGGCCGCGACCCAGCCGCGTCGCTCGGAGGCGTGACCAGGAGGCCCAGGGCGCAGGCGGGGACGACCCTTCCTGTCTCACCATGGCGCTGCGGAACAGCTGGTTCCGGGGCCGGCCCGCCGTCGTGCCAGCGACGTCGGCCGACAGCGGCGTTGCAGAGCCGCTTCTGGACGCGGCAGACTCGTCAGCTGACGCCGACGCGGTGCTGACCGCAGCCACCGGGAAGCGCGGTCGGCCACGGGCCCCCGTGCTCCACGACGTGACGCTGCGCGTGCCGCGAGGGCAACTCGTGGCCGTGATCGGGCCGGTGGGAAGCGGCAAGTCTTCCCTCCTGGCAGCCGTGCTGGGGGAGCTGGAGGCGGCCGGCGGCGCTGCCAGGCGCAGCGGCACGGTGGGCGTGCGCGGCCGCGTGGCGCTGGTTCCCCAGTCCTCCTGGGTGCGATCCTCCACCGTGCGCGCGAACGTGAGCATGGCGGCCCCTCCCAGCCGGACTGACGCCGCCCAGCCCGGGGGCGAAGCCGGTGGTGAAACTGCCGAGGAGGCGGAGCGAGCCTACGGAGCCGTCCTGGACGCCTGCTGCCTCCGGCCGGACCTGGAGCTGCTGGCACACGGTGAGGCGACGGAGGTGGGGGAGAGCGGCGTGTCGCTCAGCGGCGGGCAGAAGGCCCGCGTCACGCTCGCCAGGGCGGTGCGGTCGGGGCTCGACGTGGCTCTGCTTGACGACCCGCTGTCGGCGGTGGACGCGCACGTCGGCGCCAGGCTCTTCCATGACGTGGTCTGCGGCGCACTGGCCGGCAGCACGAGGCTGCTGGTCACGCACCAGCTGCAGTTTCTGCCGCAGGTTGACAGGATTCTGGTGATGCGGCACGGCCGCATCGCTCACGACGGCACGTACGAGGAGCTGCTGGCAGCCGGGGTGAAGTTCGCCAGCCTGCTGGAGCAGGTGGCCGACGAGGAGGGAGCGGAGGACAAGGCGGCCGGGGCGGGGGAGGGGGAGGCGGCGAGGATGTCGGGTGCCGGCGCAGCCCTCAGCGTCGACGGCTTGACGGCCGGGGCCGGCGAGGCGGCGGCGGCGGAGCGCGGCGAGGAGGACGCGGCGGTGGCCTCCCTGGGAAGCCCCCCAACGGCCCCGGCATCGGCCCGCGGTTCGGTCGGCGGGCCCGCCGGCCACGCCAAGAGCGACAGGAGCGCCGGCTTCGCTGGAGCGGCGGGGGAGGGCGGCCCCGCGGACCACATCGGCGCCGGGGTGCTGCTGGAGGCGCTGCGCGTGCCGCACCTGTCGAGGGAGGGGTCGCACTCCAGCGTGCCCTGGAGCCCGAAGCGCGCGTCCGCGAGGAACGCCGGCGGGGAGACGCCGGCCGCTGCCGACGCCGCTGGTGCCGGGGGCGGCTCCCTCGTCAGCGACGAGGATCGGTACTCCGGAACCGTCGGCGCCGGCGTGTTCATGGCCTACGGCGCCTCGCTGGGGGGCATCGGCTTCGCCGTCTGGTTTGTCCTGTTGTCCCTGGGGCTGGAGCTGACCAGCACCGGCGGGTCGGCCTTCCTCGCCCTGTGGGCCGATGCGGCGGACGGCAAGGCAACGTCCCCGCCCCCCTTCGCGTCGGACGTCAACCCGCCCCCTTCCTACTGGGTCTCCGTCTACTTCGCCCTCGGCCTGCTCTCCACCGCCGCGTCGCTCTTCCGCAACTTTGCGTGGTTTGAGGCCACGTTCCGCGCCTCCCGGCGGCTCCACGACCGCGTCGTGTCGGCCCTGCTTCGGGCACCGCTCTCCTTCTGGACGTCGACGCCCTCGGGACGCATCCTGAACCGGCTCTCAAAGGACGTCGGCGTGGTGGACCAGGAGCTTCCCGACTACACTTCCGATGTGCTGCTGTGCGTGGTGGAGTGCATCGCGAGACTGACGACCATCGCGGTTGCCTCTCCCATCTTCCTCCTCGTCTTCCTCCCCGTGGGCGTGTTCTACTACATCGTGACCAAGTACTACCGCGGCTCGTCCCGCGAGCTGAAGCGCCTCGAGGCCATCGCGTCCTCGCCCCTGCAGGCGCGCTTTGCGGAGACTGTCGAGGGGCTTCCCAGCATCAGGGCGTTCGGCCTCCAGGCTTCGGAGCGGCGCGCGGCCGCCGCGGCTCTCGACAACTCCAACACCCTCTTCTGGGTGTCGAGGATGGCGAACCGCTGGATCAGCGTGAGGGTCGAGTTCTCGGGCAGCATCATCGTGGCGGCCGTGGCGGCCATCGCCGTCGTCACCACTGTTCCGGCCGTCCAGCCCTACGTGCCGGGCGTCAGAAGCCTCCTCGCTCTCGCGCTTACCTACTCAATCAACCTCACCGGCACGCTCAACTGGCTTGTGCGGTGCGTGACCACGGCCGAGGCGGAGTTCTCGCGCGTGGAGCGGCTCTACCACTTCGCATCCATTGCGTCGGAGGCGCCGCTCGACGGCAAGGCCCCGGCCGCGACGCTGGCGGGGTCGGTCCCCGGTCCCGCCGTGGCCCCGGGCAGCGGCGGCGACGCGGATGACGCGGCCCTCATGCTGGGCGCGCCGATCACGCCTGCCGTTGCCCACGCGTCGTCGACGGGAACCATGGCGTCCGAGGCGCTGGTGGAGGCCGCCGCCGGCATCGTGGGTGGGACGGACGCCGACCAGTGGGCCGGCACAGAGGAGCACCGGCGGCAGCGCAGGCCGGCCGAGGAGGTGCGCAAGCCCCCCGCCGGGTGGCCCTCCCGCGGCGAGCTCGTATTCCGGGACGTGTGGATGCGGTACAGGCCTGACCTGGCGCCGGTGCTGCGCGGCGTGACGGTTCAGATCGAGGCGGGCACGCGAGTGGGCATCGTCGGCCGGACGGGCGCTGGCAAGAGCAGCCTCTTCGGGGCGCTGTTCCGCACCGTGGAGCTCTGCCGAGGGGGCATCGAGCTGGACGGCGTCGACACGTCATCGGTGGGCCTGCGCGCTGTGCGGTCGGCCATCGCTGCGGTGCCGCAGGACCCCGTGCTGTGGTCGGGCTCGCTGCGGGCGGCGCTCGACCCGAGCGGGCCCGACGAGGAAACCCGAGGCTCTGCCGGCCGGAAGGACTCTGAGGCCAAGGCTGCGGCGAAGAAGGACTCGACCGACGACGACGAGGACGACGACGAGGACGACGACGAGGGCGAGGCCGGCGCTGGAGGGGCCGACCACGGTGACGACGAGGAAGGGCACGAGGACGGCGCTGCTGTGGACTGCCTAACCCGCTGCGTGTGCGGAGACCCCCACCGGCCCATTTCCGAGGCTGAGGTGCGGTCGGGCATGCGCTGGGATGAGCGGCGGGGCCTGCCCGCGGCGCCGCCCCCGACGGATGAGGAGCTTCTGGGCGCTCTGGAGGCCGTGGGGCTGGGCGAGTGGGCGCGCACCTTCACGCTGGACGGGCGGCTGGAGGAGGGCGGCAGGAACCTCAGCCTCGGGACGAGGCAGCTGCTTGCGCTGGCGCGCACGCTGCTGCGGCGCAGCGCCGTCATCGCGCTTGATGAGGCCACGGCGTCTGTCAGCCCTGCCGAGGACAACGCCATTCAGGTGGCGCTACAGACGGCGTTCCGTGGCCGAACGGTGCTTGCGGTGGCGCACCGGCTTCCCACCGTCATCGGATACGACCGCATCCTCGTGATGGACGCCGGGCGCTTGTGTGAGTGGGGCTCCCCCGCCCAGCTGCTGCGCATCCCCGGCGCGGACGCTGCCGCCGGGGCGCAGCGCAGCCCGCTCGTGACGGGCCTGTTTGCCAGCATGGTGGCCGAGACGGGCGCCCCCAGCGAGGCCGCGCTGCGTGCAGCCGCTGCCACGGCCGCGGGGTTGTGACGGACAGCTGAGTGGTGTCTGATGCGGACGCTTTCTGGAGTTTTGGGAGTCGTGCGTGCAGATGCGGCCAGGGTATCCAATCCGATACCCCGCACATTGCAACACAGAGCGCCAATCACAGAGCAGGTCGCAGAGCCTCGCACAGTGACACGCGAGACACCATCGCAATATAGCAGCAGCGCGCCGCCCAGGCAGGGAGCCATCGCTACGAGCAGTCCCGTGTTGCATGGCGCGGCGCCCCGCGCCACACTTTGCAAGCCACCAACCACCTCGTCAGGCAGCCACCTCGTCAGGCAGCCACCTCGTCGAGGAGCGACTCGATGACAGCGCCGAGCTCCGCAGGCGAGAGCGACGCAACCTCCGCTTCCTCGGCTCCGCAGGCAGCCGCAGGTCCCGGACTCCCCGCCACACCGCTGCTCGCGCAGGCTGAGCGAGGCAGGGCAGGCGGGGCAGCAGGCGATGGCGGCATGCTGGGATTCCCTGGCGCTGGCGACGCGGCCGCTGGTGCTGCTGGCGCTCGCGCTGCTGGCGGCCCAGCCACGGCTGCTGCGCGGCCCAATCCGACCGCAGAGCCACCCGTGGCGGCCGGCCCGCCAACCGATGTGTCGCAGACGGCCGAGACCACCTGCGCCATCGCGCCTCGCATTGCTATGGCCCGCTGACTCATCCGCGAGCCGCGCGCCCACACAGAGCCCAAGCCGGGCGTACCACCGCCGGCAGAGCCGCTCGGCAAGGCCCCAGGCCCGCTGGAAGCTGCCGCTGTCGAGGTGGTGGTGGCAGACTGGGGCCGTGCCGCTCGAGGAAGCGCTGCACCAGCTGCTGAAGCCGCGCCTGCGGCCGGGGCAGCAGCCGAACGGGGGGGGAGAGGCGACGCGGCCGACGCTGCCGCGGGCTCAAGCGCCGCGCCGGGCACCCCTGGCTGTGCCGATGGGGGCGGTGTCTCGTCGAGGCACTGGACAGCGCGCGATGCGACGGCCGCGGCGGCAGTGGCGGCGGCGTGACCCCTGCGCAGCGCTGCACTGGCAGCGGCGGCCTGGGGACCGTCCGGGGCTCCGCTCGCCCCTTGCAGGGGCCTGCTTGCACCTGGCTCCGCGCTCGCTGCAGCGGCGTGAGCACGGCGAGCGGTGCGTAGCTGCCTGGCCAGCGCGTCGGTGCGGACGGCCGCGACCTCGATCTCGTCAGCTGCCGCTCTGAGGGCGTCAGCTGCGTCTCTGAGCTGGGAGGCGCTGATCTCGAAGGCCTGCGGCGCCGGCGACTGACGCAGGCGCTGGGCGGGCGGGGGCCGGGAAGAGCTTGGCGACCCGTCTCGGCCTTGGCCCGGCGACGAAGGCGGCGGGGACGCCGGGCGCGGGCGGTGCTCTGCTCGCCGCCGGACAGATGCGGCGGGCGGCTGAGCTCCTGAGGAGGAGGAGGAGGAGGGCCCAGTGCCTGCCGAGGAGGAGGAGGAGGGTCCAGTGCCTGCCGAGGAGGAAGAGGGGGCGCCGGCAGTCTGGCGTGCGCTGCTTCCGTGTGCTGCCGATGAAGCGCTCGCTGCTGTCGATGTGAACTGCGCTGCCGATGTGGTCTGCGCTGCCGCCCGGACTCTGCTGCTGTCCGACGGCGTGGCGGCGCTCGAAGAGGCCGGTACAGAGGCTGCGGCAGGACGCTGGGCCCGCGTAGGGCGCGAAGGGGCGCCCAGGAACCCGCGGCGTAGGCCCGAGGCCGACGAGGACGCCGAAAAGGCGGCCTGCCGGGGCCGGGCAGGCGCCTGCGCTGACGAGGCCGGCTGCGGCACAGTTCGGTGGACAACTCTTGGCCCGGCCTGATGCACAACAAAAGCGGGACCCTGGACCACAGCAGGCATGGGGAACATGCCGAACGGCGGCGGCAAGCCGCCCGGCGGCTCCGATGGCGAGCCTGCTGCGCTTCTCGGAGAGGGCGTGCCCGCTTCCCGCTCCGCAGCGCCCGGAGGACGGACCGCGACGTGGATTGTACTCTGCAAGGTGATGCCGTGGTCCGCCGCTTGGCCCGCTCCCGTGATCTCGCGGCCGCTCACCAGCAGCCGGATGCGAGACGGGTCAACTCCAGCCGCTGAGGCGGCCGTCACTCTGCACGCCTCGACCGTGGTGAGCCGGTCCACGTCCTGCTGGTGCCGGCGCCCGTCTGGCAACACGAACGTGAGGGGCATGCCTCAGCGGCCTGGCCAGCAGTTTCGCCTTTGGGATCAAGAGTGCTCGCGGCGCGGGCTCGTGGCGGAACGCAGAGAAAATCGTATTTCTTGTCGGCTCACGGGCGCGGCTCTGCTGCCACGTGCCCAACGACTTGGGCCAGCGCCGCGCGCAACAACAGCGTGCCCCCTGCCGTGTCAGGGCTGCCCGGAGCCCCACAGGGCACGGCTGAGAGCCGCGGCCTGGCGGGGCAAGGCCTCCAGGGCGCGAGCCGCTCGCGCCTCCCGCGCGCGCTGCAGCCTCGCCACGTCACCAGGACAGACATGCACGAGGGCCTCCGCCCGGCGCAGCGACTCCTCCGCCAGCTGCGCGTCGTCCGCAGCCCCTGGCCCAGCGCCCTTGCCTGGCCCACGAGCGCCGCTGGCGCCGGCCAACGACGCTGCCCCCGCCCGCTCGCGGCCTCCAGCCCGACGGGCGGCAGTGCTGCCCGTGATGGACACTTGATTCCGGCCGGCCGCCTCGTGCTCTGAGAGCGCTGCGTCGAGCCATTGCCCCTCTCCCTCGCGCGCCGCGCGCCTGCCCGCCGCGCCAGGCGCGGCCCACGCGGCGTCGTACGCGGAGAGAGCTGCTGCTTGGTCCAGCCGCGCCTCCATCGCACGCGCCTGCTGCCGCTGTCGCAGCGACTCCTCGTCCACTGCGCCACGAACTCGACGCCTTCGTCGCTCCTCGAGCGCTTCGGCCTCTCCGCCGGGCCCTGCCCCGGCGCCTGCAGCGGCGGCAGCGGCGGCAGCGGCCGACGGCCCCTCGGGACTGCGACAGCTGCCCACTCCGCCGGCCAAGCACGACCCGGCCCCGGCGCCAGAGCCCTCCCTGCCCGCTGCGGCCCGCGCCTCCTCGTCGCCGTTCCGCGCAGCCTCGGCGAGAAGCTCGCCGTGAGTGTTCCCCAGCACTGTCTCGCTTGCGTCCGCGGCGCGCCGGGCAATGTCTGCTGCTGCGCCGACGGCAGCTGCTGCGGAGCCAGCGCGGATCGCGTCGTAGGCAGCCGTTTTGGCGTGCATCCGGAGCAGCCAGTCGGCCCGCCCGCGCTCGCCAAAGGCGCCCTCGTCCTCGTCGACGGCCTCAGCGGGCGCGGCAGGCCGCGGCCGCTTCCGCTGGCGATTCTGCCGCCTTGGAGGGCCCTCACGGGCAGCAACGGCGTCAGAGTACTGGGCAACGGCTGCCTTCAGAGCCTGGGCAGCGTCGTCGGGCACAGAGAGCGCCGTTCGGCGCCTGGGGGGCAGCGCCGGCTCGGTGATGAACCCGAGGCTGCGCATCGGCTTCATGGCCGGCTGGAGACCGGCGGCCCCAGCACTGGCGGGCCGCGTTGCAGTCCTGGCGGCAATTATGGGAGCTGCAGACCGCTGGCAAGCTGCGGGCGTGGGGCGCAAGGGGGCGGCGCGCAGGGCGAGGAGCGCAGCACTCTGCGAGTGGTTGCAACGCAAAAACTCACGGCAGAGTTGCACAAATGACCTGCGGCAGAGTCGTTCCGGCAGCACCTCCCGGCGTTGCGGCTCCGGCACCCGGGTGCTCCCCGCCAGGCCCACCCACCATGTATCGCGGCGGCCGCGGAGGCGGCGGCAACCGGCGAGGCCAGGTCAAGAGCGTGTCGGCCCCGCCGGGATCGATGGTCCCAGATGGTAAGGCCTCCCTGTCTTACGTGCCGGCCGGCCGCCCAGCCGCCTCGCCCGCTCGCAGCCCCTGCGCTTTCCTCGCCCGTTGCCCGCGCTCCTGCCAGCCGGCCTGCGAGTATTCGGTTCTGCATCGCGTGCTTCGCGCGCACGCCAACGCGCTTCGATTTCCACCTCTTGCGCCTCGGCCTTGCGCAGTGCTCAAGCCGCTCTTCGATCCGGGACCGCCCATCGTCCACCTGCCCTTCCCGGAGCGCGAGTCGCTGAGCCACGAGGAAACACAGATGACAGGTATTGCTGCCTTTCTGTCCAAGGTGAGCGGCGCCCGCGACGGCCCGGCGGAGCATGGCAACGCTTCTCGGCGCGCAAGTGCTACGGTTAGCGCCCCCGGCGCTCCCCTCCCGTCCCAAGCGGCGCAGAAACCGGAAATGCCTCGCCCCGAGCCGGAGACGTTTGAGGACCCCAAGGTGCTGCGCAAGAGGCGGCTGCAAGAGGCGGCGGAGCGGGACAGGGCGAGAATCGCCCGCGAGGCCTCGCGCTGGGACCCTGCGAACGTGCCCACCCCCGACGCCACGCGTGAGCCCCTTCACACGCTCTTCGTGGCCCGCCTTGCGCGCGAGACCACGGAGCAGTCTCTCCGTGAGGCCTTTGCGGACTTCGGCCCGATCCAGCGCGTGCGCGTGATTCGCACGCCGGAGGGCGAGTCCCGCTGCTACGGCTTCATCGAGTTCACCTCCAAGGAGGAGATGCTCCACGCCTTCCGCACTGCCGACAAGCGCCTCGTGGACGGCAGGGAGGTGCTGGTTGACGTTCAGCGCGCCCAGGCCATCCCGGAGTGGAAGCCTGCCCGTCTCGGCGGCGGGCTCGGCCAGACACGGGCCGCGAAGCCGCCCACCAAGGGCAAGCGGGGCCGCGCCTATGTGGCGCACCGGCGGGCCGCAGAGGCCAAGGCCGCCGCAGAGGCAATGCGGGCGGCAGCGTCGTCGCATTCCGGCGGAGGGTACCGCGGGGGTTACAGCGGCGGGGGGTACCGCGGGGGTTACAGCGGCGGGGGCGGCGGCGGCGGCTACCGCGGCGGAGGGGGCTACAGCGGCGGGGGGTACAGTGGCGGGGGCGGCTACAGCGGCGGGGGGGGCTACCGGGGGGGGAGCGCGGGAGGCTACAGTGGAGGAAGTGGGGGGTACGGCCGCGGGGGCGGGGGCGGCGGTGGCTACAGCGGAGGTGGGTATAGCGGAGGCGGCTACAGCGGCGGCGGCGGCGGCGGCGGCTACAGTGGAGGCGGGTACAACGGCGGGAGTCGGTATGGCGGCGGTGGAGGCGGCCACAGCGGCGGTGGTGGCTACAGCGGCGGTGGCTACAACGGTGGCGGCAGCAGTAGCGGGGGCTACAGCAGAGGCAGGTATTGAAGAGGCCTCCTTGCATTGCGCGCGAGCTGTGTGCGTGTGGTTCGTCCAGGAATCAGCTGTCTCTGGTTCCATGTTTGCCTCCGACGCGATCACACCCAGGCACTCGGAACTTAGCCCGCAAGCGGGATGACATTGCGGCCAGCGCAAACGCGTGCTGGAGCGGGTGCAAATGGCGTCAGCTTGCCCAAGCTGCACGAATCAGACGCTGGCGCTGCCAGACATTCGGAATCACAGAGGGACGTGAGTCCTCTCTCTGCTGGCCAAGATAGGGAGCGGCCCAGCTTGCTCCGCACAAGCTACTCTTCAAGCCGTTGTCTTGCTTCCCGCTGTCAGACACGAAACCTGTGTGAGGAGCGCAACACGCCAGAGCTCAGTCGATCGTCACAGCCAAGATTCCTCTTGAGACTCTTTTTCCTCCAGCCAGCACCCGTGGCGCATGCATCGGCATGCCCCAGAGCGAGAGAGTCGCAACTTGTCTTGATGCGAAGCCAGTCGATAATGCCATCAGCTTGCAATGTGAGTCACCGCCACACGCATTCAGAGCATTTCCCTTAACACAGCGTCACCGAGAGATGCCAAACATTCTCACCACCCCTCACGCTATAGGGATCATAGCCCAGGTGATCAGCGTGCAAACATGAACACGCCCTTGCCAGATGGTTTCGTTTGCAATTTCCCGCAGACGGCATTTCGTTGTGCCGGAGCTTGCCAGACGGAGGCCTTCGTCCGCAATGCTGTTGGCTGCCCAAACAATGCATTCGAGAGGCCCAGTGAAGGGCAGGCATGTTGGCCAGGATTCGCGCCTCGCCCAGCGTTGCCAGATTTGGACCAGGTCGTAACCCGTGAGCACCTAGCCAGTGGCCGCGCGAGCGGATGCACTGCTTGCTGGGGAGACCAGGGCGCTGTGGCGTACCCTCGAGAGCCCGGTGCACCGGAGAGCGAGCGCAGTGCGCACCCAGCTACCAGCCAGGCCAACAGAGGCACGAAGTGAGCACATTGGTAAGGGAGCGGACGAAGCGAGCACGCACTCGCAAGCGCAGGCACTCCAGCTGAGCAGGCCCTGAGAGCCAGCTTCAAACGGCCGGGGCGCGCTCATTCATGGCTCGAGGCGGCAGCCCCAGCAGCCGCTGCGTCAGCAGCGGCCTTGGTGGCCTCAGGCGAAATCCCAGTTGCCATGAGCGCGGCACGAAGCGCCGCCGGGAGCGGCACCGAGAGGTCCATGTCGGACGCGCTGAGCAGCTGGCCGTAGCTGACGGTGCCGAACTTGGGGAACACGCGCTTCCACAGCGGCAGGCACACCGTGTCGTGCTGGGGCACTGGACGGTTGAAGTTGGCCTTGAACAGGCCGTGGGTGCCGACCGAGTCCCGGATCCGGCCCTTGGCCCCGTGCTTGGTGTGGAGCTCGACGGGGCGGAACCACATGACGTCCTCGGGGTTGAAGAACATGGAGCGCACCACTGCCCAGCGCTTCTTGGAGCGGATGGGGGCACCCGTGAGCAGCGTGCGCTTCAGCAGGAGCTGGTGGGGGTCCGCTCCGATGACGGAGCCCGTGGCCACGAGCTCTGCCGGGCCAAGCGCCCCGGCGGGCGCGCCGGCGGGGAGCGGGCGGCGCCTGTAGGACAGCACGGGCAGCGGCGGGAAGGCCACCGGCGCGAGGATGGAAGCCATCGCGAACCCGCTGGCCGGCATCCAGCGACGGGCCTGGTGCCTTCCGCCGGCGGTGGACCGGGAGGAGAAGACGGGGCGTGCGTCGATGGCGCGGAAGCCGATGTGGAACTCCAGCTCGTCCTTGCTCTTGACGGGGTCGGACGCCAAGGCGGCGGCAGCGCCGGCCGCCGACTGTTCCGCCTCCTCCTCGTCGTCGTCCTCGTCGTCCGGCATGGCGCAGTCTGGCGCGAGCACGGTCCGCTGCAGCTGGGTGTGCAGCACCGACGTGCGGCCCTCGTGGCGCAGGAGCGAGGTGACGAGGAGGGGGAGGTCGCCGGGGCGGCCGCTCAGCAGGGAGGCGGGCACGCCAGCCACATGCAGTACCACGTAGCGGCCGGGCGGGGCGAGGGCTTCGCCTGTGCGCTCCGCCAGCACAGACGCCAGGTCCGCGGCGGTGGCCGACGCGGTGAGCGTGGTGCCGGCGCCCACAGAGGCGGCGTAGCCAGGAGCCGACGAGGCCGCGGCTGCAGACGACGCTCCGCCGGTGATGTCGACGCCTGGGCCGGTCGCGCCTGCGCGTCCCTTGCGGGCCTGCTGCGCGGTGGAGAGCTTCTCGGCGCGCTCCAGGGTCATGACCTCCCCCTCAGCCGCAGCCATGGCCCGCGCTGCGTCGGCGCCCACAGCTTCGGCGGAACGCTTGGCCGACATGAAGTCAGAGAAGGCGAACAGACGCGCGTACGACGGCGGGAGCGACTCCAGCTTGTCCCAGGCGGCCGTTCGGAAGGACTCCAGGCCGCGGTACCGGGCGAACCGGGAGCGAGCAGGCTGCCCAACAGGCGTGTCCACCTCGTCGGGGAACTCCTTGTCCGACTCGAAGAGCTGACGCCGCGTCGCGGGGTCCGACTTGTCGGGGGGGGGCGGGTCGGCCACGCCGAGGCACAACTCGCGCAGGGCGTCGTCGGCGAAGTTCTCGTCGTCATCCATATCGCGGCCGTGACCTTCCTCGTCGTCCTCGTCGTCCTCGTCTTCCTCGTCGTCGTCGTCGTCCTCGTCCTCCTCGTCGATGTCGTCGGGTACGCCAGCACCGTCCTCCGCGGTAAAGTCAACGTCGTCACCCACCAGCCAGGCGGAGCTGTAGTCGTCGATGCCCCTCTTCCGGCGGGCGTGCTCCAGCCTGCGGAGGCGCTCCGCCTCGTCGGCCACGCGCTCCTCCTCCGCCGTCGGCCAGGTCTGCTCGTCCAGGCTCGGGTCGGGGGCGGCGAGCGACTCCATCGTCTCCCCCCCGGCAGTGGCCTCCACCAGCACCGGGCCGTCGAGCCGGATGCCGGCGGTGGCAGACCTCGTCGCCGGCGCCTCTGCCCCGGCTGCAGCGGCCGCCGCCGCCGTGTTGGCGTGCGATGCCTTGAGCGGTGCCGGGTCGACCTCCTCCGTGACGCGAGCGAGGCGGAACGTCCCCATGCGGGAGACGTGAACCAGCGAGCGGGCGGAGAGCGGGGGCCCGCGGAGCCAGCCGCCGACGACCAGCGTGCCAAAGCGCTCGGCTGGGGCGGGGGCGCCGGCGGCGGCCGCGGCGGCCGCATCAGTCGCTGCCCTGCGGGCGGCGACGTCGGCAGCGAGGGGGCACATTGGCTGGCCGGCCGCCGCGATGCCACCGGCGGCGGTGGTGATGCCTGCCGCGTGCGCAGAGCTGGTGAGCGCCTCGTCCTCCACGAAGTCGACAGCGTGGGCGATGAGGGCTGAGCGACGCTCCCGCCAGGCGATGGCGCGGGGCTTAGCCGTGGTCACTGCGCGGATGAGGGCGGCGGTGGAGGACTGGTCCGCGGTCTTGCAGTCGTCTCCGAGCTCCGTGACAACGAGGCGGCGCCCCCACTTGAGCGCCTCCGAGCGGGCCTTCATGCTGAGCCCGTCAAGGCCCTGGAGGCACGCCGCGGTGGAGGGAAGGCCGGCCGCGCGGAGGCCGGCGAGGGCGATGTCGCCCACAGCATCGATGGCGTCGTCCGGGGACTGGGACACGTCCAACGCGAAGAGGAGGAGGTCGCAGCCGCGCGCGGCCTCCAGCGTCGCGACGAGGTCAGAGGCCGCACCGGTGCCCACGGGGCAGGACGGGTCACACGCGGCAGCCATGGCGGCATCGCCGGCGCCAGGGCCGTCTGCCACGGGGCGGGGCACGACGAAGACGGTCATCCTCTGGCGCTGGGAGCGGAACACGGCCGTGACGGGGTTGCCGACGGCGCCGGGCACCGGGGAGGAGACCACCTCGTCACCGGACGCCACGAGCGCCGCAGCAGCCGCAGCGGCGTCCGCGGACGCGCCCAGGGCCAGGACGCCGACGACGCGAGGAGGGCCCTGGCCCGCTCCGCCGTTGAGGCCAAGGCGGCGCTCGATCATGCGCGCCTCCACCTTTTGCCGGCGCAGCTGCATGATCTGGTTGGCGCGGTCCTTGCGGGCCTTTGCCGCCGACCTGCGGCACGTGTTGGTAGGAGCGCGGCGTTGGTCGAGGGCGAGGGCGGGTCGATCAACAGCCGCGGCGCACAAGCGTGCGAACTTGCCCAACAGCAATCGCCGCTGCAAGCGACATGCGCACGACGGCTGGCCACCTCGCATCGGTGGCGCAAAAGTGCGGCACAGAGCACGCTTTGCGCCCCAGCCTTGGCAGCGGGACGGCGCTGCCTGCTGGGCTGCGGGGGCCTCAATGTTCTCGCCGGGCGAGACGCTTGCGCTCGCGGGCCGCGCTGCCACTCCCGTGGCGCAGCTCCCGTGCAGCAACCCGCGCCCGTCGCCTGCCTGCCCCCTTCCGAGACGCGCCCTCTCGCTGGCCTGTGCGCCGTTGCACGTGCTCACACAGAAGAAGCCATGCCGCCTCCACGGCGCTCGGCAACGTCGGCTCCGGCCTTTCGGCCGGCGATTCGGCGCTCCACGGACCGCTTGCTCGCATGCGTCCCAGTCTTGTGGCCCTTGTTCTGCTGGCGCAGCTTGCCAGCCTTATGGCCCGACATTCGGCCGCCCTTGGGCACTGGCACCCAAAGTGCAAGCCGGGAAGTCACGCTCTGCTGCGGCTCTGCGCGTGTCGGGCCGTCTTGTTCCGAGCGCCCCCCGCGCGCCGAGCCTCGACAGCCATCAGCGGCAAACCGCGCACACTCGCCGTCGCCCATCGGGGAGCTGCGGAGGCAGCTTCGCGGCGCTGCGCGAGGGGCCAGGGCCAGCAGGCTGTGCATGGCGACCGAGGCGCAAACTTTTCGGGTGCGCGTGCACTTGTTTGCGCGGGCCAAGGAGCTCGCGGGGGGCGCCAGCTTCGTCGACGCGGAGCTCGCTCTTGGGTCGACGGTGGGGCAGGCGCGCAAGGCTCTGGCGGCTCAGGTGCCGTCGCTTGCGGAGCTGCTCGAGAGCGCTTCCACTGCGCTAGCGCGCAACTCGGACTTTGCGGACGACGCAGACGCCCTGGAGGATGGCGACGAGCTCGCCGTGCTGCCCCCCGTCAGCGGTGGATGACCCCCGAGCAGCCGCCGTGTCTGTGCGCGTCACCGGCGACCCGCTCGACGCTGGAGCTGCCATCGCCGCTGTGACCCGCCCCCACGCCGGGGGCATCGGCGTGTTCGTAGGCACCACGCGCGACTCCTTCAACGGGCGGGAGGTGACCCGCCTGGAGTACGAGGCGTTCACGCCGCTGGCTGAGCGCGCGCTCGCCCGCATCGGCCAGGCCGCCGCCCGCCGGTACGGGCTGGCCGCCGTGGCAGTGTGGCATCGGGTCGGCGTCGTGGGGGTGGGGGAGGCCTCCGTGGTGATCGCCACCTCGGCCACACACCGGCGGGAGGCCATGGAGGCCGCCGCCGCCGCCATCGCGGCCGTCAAGGCCCGCGCCCCCATCTGGAAGCAGGAGTGGTACGCAGGCGACGACCGGGCTTGGAAGGAGAACTGCGAGTGCGCGCACGCCCTGCCCTCAGTGCCCGCCGCCGCCCTGCGGGGCGAGGGCGACCACCTCGACGTGGCAGCCTGGCTCGGCGAGCAGAGCCCCGCTGACGTCGCTCGGGTGGGCAGCGCCGCAGGCAGCGCGCACAGGTCCGTCGAGCCAGCGGCAGCGCCAGCAGCGGCAGCGCCAGCAGCGGCAGCGGCTCCCGGCCTGTCCGAGGCGTAGACGGGCGGAGCTGTCCGCCAGTGGCGAAGGGGGTTTGGGGGCCGCCGCGGTGCGGTCAGCGCTGGCCCTGGTGCCCGTGTGTGGCGGCAGCCCCTCCCGTAAGGCGAGGGGCGCGGGGCTCTGCATCCGCTGCGTGGTTCCGCTGCGTGGCTCTGCTTCCGCTGCGTGGCTCTGCTTCCGCTGCGTGGTTCCGCTGCGTGGCTCTGCTTCCGCTGCGTGGTTCCGCTGCGTGGCTCTGCTTCCGCTGCGTGGTTCCGCTGCGTGGCTCTGCTTCCGCTGCGTGGCTCTGCTTCCGCTGCGTGGCTCTGCTTCCGCTGCGTGGTACCCGCTGCGTCGCGTTGCCTCAACAGTCGCCGCTTGGAAGGCAACACCACGGCTCCGCAGCACGCATCTCTGCGTCGAGCGCAGCTCCGCGGCCAATGACCCGACCACGAACCCGGACGCACGGAGTCTCACACAAACATATACGTGCACGGGCCAACAGACCCCCCCCCTGCCGCTCTAGTCCTTTGCTTCGCCCACGCCCTCCCAGCAGCGGCCACGCCCCCCCCCCCGCCCGCTGCCCCGCCCGCTCGCCTCACACGCGCGGCATGGGGGGCCGGACGGCGTGTTCCGCGGCCCCGCCGGCGGCTCGCTGCCGCTGCGCCCGCAGCTTGGACAGGCCCCCCACCAGGGCCGCGTCCACGTGCGCCGCGTCCTGCGCCGACGTCTTCCACGTAACCGCGGCCGCGTCCTTGCGGAACACGGGGGCCTCCCTCCCCTGCCTGCGCATCGCCGACGCGCCCTTGAACGACGTGGCAGCGTCGCGGCCGATGGTTCGGAAGTGGTCCACGCTGTAGGCGACGTCGGCGCCCTCCCCGCCGGCGTGCGCCCGCATGCGGGGGGCGCGGGAGCGCAGGGGGGAGGACTGCCCCGCGTGCCGCTGCAGAGCCGCGGCGCGGCTGATGGAGTTGGGATGCCCCCCCGTGTCCACCACGGGGTCGTAGTCCACGTCAACCACCGCAGAGCGGGCGCCGGACGTCACGGTCAGCCCCGGCACGCCGGCCCGAACAGCGATGGGGTCGCTGAACCTGGGCAGCGGGGCCGCCATGCCGCCCCTGGCGCTGTGAAGCCGCGAGGCCACGTTGTCGGCGAGCCCGCGCTTGCTGGGAGCCTGGTCGTAGGCGTACACGACGTCGGCGCCCTGCCCGCGCTCCGGCCGCCGGCCCACCGCCGGACCCTCCCGCCCCACGCGGTCGATGTGCACCCCCGCCTGGCGCCACTGAGCGGCGTCGCGCTCCGCCGACCACCGCGACGACAGCGCCACCGTTGCGCCCCCCGGCTGCGGCCGCACTGGCCGGGCCCGCTTCCCGAACCGCGCGGCCTTGGAGATCGCCGTCGCCCCCACGGGCGCCTTCTGCGTAGCCGCCAGCCCCCTGGTGACGTCGTACGACCCGGGGCCGGGCACCCAGTCCCGGCTGTGGCCCACGCCCCCGCCGACCCCCCCCGGCATGCTGGCCGAAACCGCCGCCGTCGCCGGCCCGCCCTTGGTGTCCACGCGCGCCCCGCCCTCGAACCGCGGCGCTGTCGAGTGCAGCTGCCCGCCCCTGCGCGGCGAGCGCTGCAGCTCTGCTGCAAGCGAAGTGGCCTCCCCCACGCTGCCCCCGGCATCCAGCGCCGCGAGCCTCCGCCGCAGGTACTCGTCCCCGGGCGGGGCGCGAAACCGCGGCTGCTTGGAGCGGAACACGCATCCGTAGTCTCTCGCGCCTTCCTTGGCCGCTCTGGCGGTGAGCGACTCCGCGTCTCTCGCCATTGACTCAACGGTCCGCTGGTCCTTTGACTCGCCGACGGAGCGCTTCGAGTCGCTGCCGAGGCGGCCACGCGCCGAGGCAGGCGGGCGCCGGGGCCCACGCTCCGTCGACGCCCGCTTCCCCATGAAACCGCCGCCGAAGCGGGGCGACGTCGACCGCATCACGCTGAACCCGCGGCCGCTCTTGGCCACAGCCACAGCCAGGTCCGCCGTCGGCCCGCGCTCTGAGAGCCGCAGCTCCATGGCGTCCCGGGCGCCCCCGCCCGCCCGCTCCTGGGCCGTGGCCGTGAAACGGGGCGTCGACCCCATGAACGCCGTCGGCACCCGCAGCTCCGTGGGCAGCTTCGGGATTCCCCGCCCGCCGGGCCCGTTGGCCGCCCCGCTCTCGGGGGGCCTCACGCGAAACCGCTCCACCCTCGAGCGCATGCTCGAGTACTTCCGAGCCGAGTGCTCCACCTCCTGCGTGAGGGACGCGCTCGCAACCACGGTCGACGTGTAGGGCTCGTACGTCGCGTCCACAACCTCCTTGAGAGCCTTGCCGAACCGCGGCGCCTTGGAGCGGAGGATGGCGTACCCGCGGGGGCCGTGCTCCGCCTCCACGGCCATGCCCCGCTTGGGGCCGACCTTGTCGAGGTTGTACATGCGGCCGCCGACGGATGACGAGCCTGCGCGCGGGCGGGGCAGCGCGCCGGGCCAAAGGGCGAGTCACAGTGCTTCACATAACGGTGCAAGGCATGGCCGCTGGGGCGTGGCGCTGCGCCGCCGCACGCGCAAAAAGGCCGGGCACATTGCCGCTGTGCCAAACCCGTGCCGGGAGTCGACAACAGCGCCTTATCGCCCCCCCCCCCCCCCCCCCGCTCCACTCCCGGCCAAGCACCAGGACGCGTGTGATGGAAGTATCCCTGGTCCAACTTGGGCTAGGGCTGGGCCGCGCGTGTGGCGCTGGCGCCGACTCGGACGCTGCCGAGGCTGGGAGCTCGCGCGGCAGTGGCTTTCGTCACAGCAACGCCCAACCCCCCACTTTTCCCGCTCGCAGGCAACGCCGGCCAACGCGCTCGACCCCGGACCGCACTGGCTGCCAGGCAGGACGCGGGCTCGAGCCGCGAGCAGCAGCTGCTCACGGGACTTGGCGCCACTTGCGTCCCTCGGCGAGGCGCTGACGAAGACGGACGTGGGGTTAATGACTCCGCCGCCAGGCATTCGCTCCGACACGCGATACAGCCGCATCCCCGTCCGCGGAGACGGCGACGCCATGGCCGCAGGGGCTGGCGCGCGAGTGCGGGAGACGGTCGGTTGCAGCGGCGGTTTTCGGCTCTGCCAGGAAATACATTCGCGGAGCACAGGGGCGCGCCCGCCAGCCAGGCGCCTGCGCGCTCACACAACCGCTCGCAGTCCACGCGGCAACCACCTCACAGCTCGTCTGCGCCGGCAGCGGCATGCTGCCCGGGGCGGTAGCCCACCTTGGCGCCGTCCGTGACGCCCTCCGTGCTCGGAGGCACCGCATTGCCGACCTCCGGCGCGCCCACTTGGACTGCCGAGCCACTCTCGACCAGGCGCTGCTCTTCGGGCGTTGCGTCGCGCGCACAGCGCGCCCCGAGGTTGTACGCGCCAGAGTTGGCAGTGTTCTTCGTCCTGGCGGCCACGCTGCGGGCGCGGCCGAGCTCGAGGAGCAGGAGCGCGTCAGGCCGAGGTCGCTGTCGCAAGCGCCGGGCAGCGGTGCGGCACGACAGACGGGCGCCTTCTGCACACGCCCAGGTCGGCCATGCCGGCTGTGGCGCCGCAGCCTGCCCCCGCTTGCCTCTCCCACCGGCGCCCCGCTGCCCCGCAGCTCTGCTGCCCCCGCCCGCACACGGTGCGTGCCGCTCCGCTCACCGATACCTGAAGCAGTATGACTTGTGGCAAAGGAAGGATCCGCCCTTCTTCACCCACTCGACGTCGCCCGCGTCGGCTGGGGCCTGCTTGCCGCGGCAGTCCGGCGCCGGGCGCGCCGGGTCGCACCACTCCGTCGCGGTCCACTCCCACGCGTTCCCAGCCACGCCGTGAAAGCCCCACCTGTGGCGGCCGGCAGCGTTGCGGCAGCGGCGCAGCGATCGGTGGCGTGCAATGCCTCCCCCCCCAACACTGCTGTCTCTGCAATCGTTGCAAGGCTGGGATGCGGAAGGCGGCGGGCTGCGAGGCGCGGGCAGTTGCCCGACGCCGGTTGTCACTCACTGGTTTTGCGGCCCAAACGCGTCCACGGGCGCCGCCCACTTGAACCCGTCTCTGGCTGTGTTCTTCAGCGGGAACTGGCCCTGCCAGATGTTTGCGCGATGCTTGTTGCGGGGCTTGAGCTTGTTGCCCCAGGCGTACATTCGGCCCTCTTTTCCGCCCCGTGCGGCGCGCTCCCACTCCACCTCGGTCGGGAGCCGACCGCCCGGCATGGCCCACGCGCAGAACGCGTCCGCGTCCGCGTGGGAGAGGTGCACGGCCGGATGCGAGCCGCGCCCACTTGCGTCAGATGCCGCACCTTCCGGGTGGCTCCAGCTCGCGTTGTCGCTGCGGGCCAGAGCACCGACATCCGCAGGCGGCAGGTGAAGCGACGCCGCGCTGCCCCGCAGGTGCCCCGCACGAGTGTTTGCGCCCGCGCAACTCACACTGGCAGCCACCAGGGCACGCTCTGAACCGCCTGCGTTATCGTCTGAAGGACGGCCTCATCGAGGGCCTTTTCGTGGACGAACGACCACCCGAATCGCTCAGCCTCGGTGATGTACCCGGTGGCGTTGACAAACTCGGCGAACCGGTCAATGGAGACCTGCGAGGCCTCGGCGGCAACACGCGCAGCTGCAAGCCCGGCGCGGTCGGGCGGGCAGCGACAGCCCGAACACCGCTTGGCGTGGCCGCAACCAGTCCAACGCGCACCTCGTACTTGTCCAACACGAATGGCTTCACTGTCACGGGCCGGGCCGGTCCCTCAGCATCGAGGGGAAACTCGATGTGGTCGGTGCCAAGCCCAAATCTGCCGCCGGGAACGACGATTTGCTCCTGCGCGTGCAGCACCGTGCCGTCATTCACGCCGCCAACAACGCCATTGCGGCCGGGCTGGCTTGGCACAGCAGCGGCGACGGGCGTGGGGCGCCGTCCCGAGGGCTCACGCGAAAGTCCGGGCGGTTCGCGCGCGCCACGCCCGCAGCGAGGGCCACGGCCGCCAGCCACGCCGCGCTGTGGGCCTTCATGGAGCGCCCGTCGCTGGTGCGGGAGGGCGTTGGGGTGTGTGCGGCGCAGCGGGCCTTGCGATCTGGAGCGCAGCTCATGCCGGGTTTGCGCTCTGCAAGCCACGCAACGGCGCGAATGTCGCGCTACGAAAACAAACGGCGGGCGCGACGCACCAAGGGGAATCTGGTCCATACGGCGCGGGTGGCAACATGAGGGCTGCGGGCGCTCACGCGCTGCCGTCCGCCGCGCTGCTGCTCGAGGAGGAGCTTCCCTTCGCGGCGGCCTGCTGCTCTGCGTCGAGCTTGCCCACGCGGTCATCGGCCCACTTTGCGAGGTCAGACGCGCCCTGCTGGCCCTCACCCGCCGCGCCGCTCTCGTCGCCGTCGTCGGTCTCGTCGCGGCCACGCTTGCGGGGGCCGCGCACAGCCGCGATGGCCTCCGTGCCGCCTGGCACCGGGGCGAGGCCCTCGGCGGCCGTTGCCGCGGCGGAGACGGAGCCGTGCCGCACCACGGCGGGCACCGCGGCAGGGGGCGCCGCCGCCGCCGCCGCCGGGTTGGAGGCCGCCGCGGCAGCAGTCGCAGCAGCGGCGGCAGTGGCAGCCGCTGAGGAGGAGGAGGAGGAGGAGGACGAGGACGTCCCCGCCTCCGCGGCGAGCGGCGCGCCAGAGGCAGCAGCAGCTGCCGCCGCTGAGCGCACGTTTCGCGCCAGGACCACGCCCGATTCGGCAGCGCGCTGCGCAGCCTGAGCAGCCGCCAGCGCCACCTCCTCCTCCGCCGCGGCGACGGACGCGGGGAGGGCGCCGCGCATGAGGGTGCCATGGGTGAGGAGACGCGACGCGAAGGGCGGGAGGTCCTCGGCCACGCGGGAGGGGGGGAGGTCCACGGCGGGCGTGCCGATGAAGCGCACGCTGAAGGCAGCGCCGGCGGCCAGCGGGACGGCCGTGCCGGCGGCGCCGCGGGGGAGTCCGCGCATGGGGTCGGTTCCCAGGGCGCCGTTGGTGGCCACCGCGTGCGGGGAGGGCGCGGGGGCGTCGGCGGGGTCCACGCCGAGGCGGGCGGCGGCGCGGGCGCGGACGGTTTCGGCGGTGGCCGCCGCGATGGCGACGACGGCGGGCGAGTCGGGCACCAGCTGCAGGAGGAACCAGTCCTCGGCGCGGGACTGCAGCAGCGCGGCGGCGTCCAGGCGGTAGGCGGCCATTGCCTCGTCGGCCAGGTCGGCCATGGCCTCTGGGGTGGGGGCGGAGGAGGCCAGGGCGGCGCGGGCGGCGGCGACATCCAGCGCGAGAAGGTGCCGCTCGTAGGCGGCGCGGGCAGCGGCGCAGGACTCGTCTCCGGCGATGACGCCGAGCTGCTTGGCCGCGTGCTGGGACATGCGGTCGAGGGTGAAGACTGAGTAGGCGCCGGCGCCGAGCAGGGCGCGACACTCGTCCTCGTAGGCGCGGTCGTCCATGTCGCCCTGCAGCAGCGAGTGCAGGGCCGAGAGGAAGTGCCGGTAGCGCTCTTCCCCCTGAGCGACGTCGGCAGCGTCCGCCGCCGCGCTGCCCTCGGCGGGGGAGGTTGGAGCAGAGCCCTGCGCAGTCCCGACCGCCGACGAGGCGGAGGAGGAGGAGGAGGAGGAGGACGACGTAGAGGAGGAGGAGGTTGCCGCCGATCCGGCCGCTGCGGTCGCGTCGGCGTCAGCGGCGGCGGGGGGGATGCCCTTGTCAAGCACGTGGCCTGCCGTGCGGACGGGGCGCATCGCCAGCTTGCGGGCCAGAGCGAGGCGTTCGCAGATCATCTGGTGGAGGCGGAAGAACACAAAGTCCGCCGCCGTGCCGATGTAGATGGACCCGGCTGGCGGGGGCACGCCGTCGACGTCGCCTGGGACGTCGGCAGAGGCGCTTTCCGCCGCCGCGGCGGCGGCAGCAGCAGCTGCAGCGGCCTCCTCCTCCTCCTCGCGCTCCGAGGCCGGGAGACGGGACACCGGAGGCGGGGGCAGGGCCCCACCCTTGCGCATGCGACGCACAGACCGCTTCGCGCTGCGGGCCACGCAAACCTCGTCGGCGACGGATGCCGCCATCTCGCCCATGGCCGGGGGCGGGAGCTCGGTGGACAGCGGGCGCACGCGGCCACCTGGGGCGGGCTGGGTGGCGGAGCCGGTGGCCACGCCTCCGCCCGCAGCCATGGAGCCGAAGCCGCTGCCGGTGCCGCCGGTGATGCCCGCCCTGACGCGAACGAGCTCGGGGGCCTCAACCACGCGCAGCTTGGCAGCACTCAGAGCCACAAAGCTCTGGCCGTAGCCGACCAGCCGCACCACGGCCATGACCTCAGGGGCGGCGCCCGCAGCGGGGGACTTGCCTCCCGACGAGGACGAGGACGAGGCGGACGAGGCCGAGGGCGAAGACTCGGTTCCGTGCTCGGCCTGCGCGGCCGCGCGGGCCCTGGCCGGGGCGTCGTCGTCTTCCCTGAGAACTCCGCAGTTGCCCCAGCGGACGGAGGCCACGACGCCGCGGCCGTAGGGGGAGGTGACGATGTCGCCGACCTTTGGCAGGCCCGCCCCGCGGGGGACGTCGGCGCCGAGCGGGGCGTCCCGCTGGGAGGTGTCCATGCGGAGGAAGCGGGAGCAGAAGGCGTGCCAGACGGCGGCGGTGCGCACCTTGTCGTGCACGTGGCGCTCCACGCCTCTGGCGATGAGGTCGGCGGCGTCTGCACCGGGGCGGGAGAGGGGGAGGGTAGCGGTCGGAAACAGATGACGCGGTCACGTAAACGGTGGCACGCGCGGCGGGCGGCATGCGCGGTGGGCGGCATGCGCGGCGGGCGGCATGGGAGTCGACTCACCCCTGAACACGCCCACGTCCTCGTAGCGCATGTGCAGCGTTGGCTCGATGATGGCGCGGCCGTCGGCCGTGTAGCGCACGGCGCCCGTGGCACCCTTGCCGATGTCGCTGCGCGGAACAGACGAAGGGCGGGGGGGAGTGGCGGGCGGCGGTGGCGGCGAGGCCGGGGCGATGGAGGTCTGGTGGACGCGGCGCGCGGTGGTAGGCGCCGCAGGGCTGGGCGGCGCGCCGGCGGGGAGCGAGGGAGGGAAGGAGGGGAGCAAGGGGCGGCGCGCCGGCGGGGAGCGAGCGAGAGAGCGAGGGAGGGAGGCTGCTGCGGCAACCGAGCCCGCAGGGCGTGCGCGCCACGGGGGCGCAGCTAGCGCGGGGCGGCGCCGCTCACCTGGGGGGCTTTCCCACCGCGACGGCGGCGTCGTCCTCCTCCATGGGCTCGCCGCGCATGGCGCGCTCCTGGCGCTTGCGCCAGACGGTCACCTCCGTCTCTGCTGCGGCGACGAGCTGCCGCATCTCCTGGACGAGGCTCTTGGCCGCGATGGCGCGCTTGTCGTGCTGGCGGAAGTAGAAGGAGCGGTGGTCGAGGCTGCGGTAGTAGTTGTCGGCCATGACGCCGCGCCAGCGCTCGTTGTGCACGCGGCGTGCCTGCTTCCACTCCACGTCCTTCTGCATGAGGCGGCGCAGGATGACGGGGACGGCGCCCCCTGGGTTCTTCCGCAGGAGCTCAAGCATCTCCTCGCCGCGCTCGCCGTACACCCGCGCGATTGCCTTGAGGTGGATGACGCCGAGGGCGCGGCGGTCGAGCCTGAACTGCCACTGGAAGCCCTTGGCAGCGCGCAGCGTGTGGATCTCCTGAGCCAGGGGCTGGAGGATGCGGATGGCGGAGGCGTTGGTGTCGATGACCATGTCGACCTCGTACCGCTCGTCCTCGCAGCGGAAGAGGGCGTCCTCGTATATGTTTCGGCGCATGTGCTTGAAGGAGTAGTCCTCGGAGCCGGTCTGGATGGACACCCAGCGGTCGTTGAGCACGGCCTGCTCCCAGGGGGCGCGCTCCGAGCAGCGCAGCTGGGGGTAGCCGTCGGGGAGGGAGCGGTAGGAGGGCGTGCAGCGGCGGCAGCCGCGGAAGTCGAGGTCCGCGACCGGGAGCGTGTGGTAGGCGTCGGTGGCGGTCACCTCAGAGGCGCCCTTGGACACCATGAGGCTCTTGAGCTCGTCCTGCAGCTGCATGGGCAGCAGGGGCTCGGTCAGCTGGAGGAGCTCGCCCCTGGAGAGGATGCCTCTGGCGCTGAGGTCGAGCGTCTTGAGAAACTCCACCCAGAGCTCCCGCGCGCCGAGGGCCACCTTGACGCGCTGGAAGAAGACCTGCTCCGACTCGGAGATCTGCGGGTGCACGCGCGCGGCGGCCCCGCGGGCGGCTGCGGCCACGGCCGCGCCGCGCTCCGAGCGGCCGGGCCCGAAGCCGAGGGCGGCTCGGTGCATGTGGCTCTGGTAGAGGCGCTCGTCAGCGTGCGCGCGCGACCCCGCGTGCGTGGCGTACTCCTGGGACGCGGCGTACTGGACGTGCATGCCCATCTGGGCGGCCCGCTCGGCCTCGGCCCGAGCGCCGGCCTGGCTGCGGGCGTACTGGTGCTGCGCCGCGATCTGCTGCAGGCGCTCCTGCGCAACGTCCTGGACGGTGTCGGGCAGGAAGAAGCGGAAGTCGTTGAGGAGGTCGGGGTGGTCCTGGAAGAGGGCGGCCACGCTGGAGAGCACGTCGGAGATTACCTGCTGCTGGTCCACGGCGGCAGCGGCCGACTTTTGGTACGTGTGCAGAATCTCAAGGAAGCGCTTGTAGACGTCGGGCTCGGTGCGGACGAAGCGCTCCTTGATTTTGGTCACATAGCGGATGGCGTGGTCGAACTCGGGGGGCTTGCCCTCCTGGCGGACCTCGCCGACGGGGCGGCGCGTGGGCGGCGCCGGGAGCATCACCTGGCTGGCCGGCTGCGGCACGCCGGGGTGCCCGATGGGACCCATGGGAATTCCGGGGCCCGAAGCCACGACACCGGAGCCGTCGCTCGTGTACTCGTCCGTGGCGTCGATGCGGTAGCCGGGCGGCAAAAACCGATTGAACTTGAGGATCAGGTCCTTCTTGCCGCGGAAGAGCTGGGACACCTGCTGGATCACCCCGGGCGTCTTCAGCCTGCAGAGGCACGGCGCGGCGGGGCGGTCCGCACGGGGAGGGCTACACGCTTGGCGGCGGGACGGGAAGGAGCGCGGGCGGAAAGAGCGGCCGGGACGACAACGGAGCAGCGCACGCGCGCGGCTTGCGCCAACGAGCCGGCCGGCCGCCGATGCCGCCCAGGGGCGGCCTGCCGCGCGAGCGCCCGCACGCCACTGCCAGGGCGGAGCGCACCGGGCAGCTGCAGGCAGCGCGCGGAGCAGGCGCCCGCGCTGCTCACGTCTGGGCTTTGAAGTTTTTCATGATCTCGAGGAACTGGTTGTACACCGCGTCGTCATCTGCGAACTCGCGCTTGACCTGCGGAGCCCGGCGAGAGAGGCGGCCAGGGGGGCACGAGAGCGCCAGGCGTGGCTGCTGGGCGGCAGGGCGCTGGGGCGCGCGGGGCCTGGGGCGGGCGCGGGGAGGGCCGCGGCCCGCAGGAAAGGGCGCAGGCGCTGCAACAGCCGAGCGGCCGAATGGCAATCGTCCAGCGGCTCGGTGCGTGGCGCGGGCCGCCGCCCATGCGCTCGCCCGGGGCCGCCTGTTCCCCGCGTCCCGCCGCGCCGGCACTGCGCAGGACGCGCGCTGCCCGCCGCTCGCGCAAGATCCGGCTGGCGGGGCCGGGGGGCGCCGGCGGAGGCAGTGACCTGACCTCTTCGAGATAGCTGAGCGCGTCATCCACGTTCAAGTTCCCGCCTCCAGCAGGAGCCATGGGCTGCTGGGCAACGCCTGGGTGCTGCATGCCAGCGGCCTGCGGCGGCATGCCGGCGTGTCCCTGCGGCTGCATGACGAAGACGCCGTGGCCGGGCGCCATTTGGTGCATCGGGGCGTAATGCCCCGGCTGGTACTGCATGGCTGCCGACGCGCCTCAGTCTCAGGCTAGCGGGTGCGGCTCGGGCAGGCAGGCGAGTGGCCGCTGGCCCCGGACCTGCTCGCTGCGAGTGTCTGTCGGGAGGCGCAAAAACGACGTCGAGGAAACGCAGCTGGGCAGAGCGACAAGCGACCCGCGCAGCCCGCGACGCAACCGCTGCAGCCACGCCAGCTCGGCCGCCTGGCCAGGGGCTGCCGTGGCCGGGGGCAACGTGGCTTGGGGCCACGGCTTCGGCTGTGCGGCGCGCCGGCGATGTCGCGGGCGCGCAAGGTGCGGGTCCCCGCGCGCCCAACAGGGTTGCGCTGCCCTCGAGCGGCGCCGCCAGCACGGCTGCCGCCCAACCCTGACAGTTGCGGCCCTGATGGGGGGATAACACTACCCACTCTTGCGCCTGCTGGCGCCTCAGTTGGGGCGGGGGATCAAGCTGGCCGCGTGGCGTCGCCATCGCAACGGCCCAAGAGCGAAACGACTGTTCGACGACGAACGCTGCTGTGCTCCCAGCGGTGCAGCTTGCCTGACCGGCCCGTGGTGCGCCGATGCACCGTGTCTGTCGAGGCTGTAGCGGGTCGGTGGCGCGGGGGGGTGAGGAGGCTTGGCGGGCCCGCCGCTTCCCAGGCTTGGGGCCAAGCGTTTGACTCGCGAGCCGCCGCATTGTGCTGATCTCCTGCGTCTTGAAGCCGACGGGCATGCACCCCGCACGAGCCTTTTGTAGGGAGGCATGTCGCGCGTTGCAGCGAGTGCGCTTCGCTCCGCCTGCTGCCGCGGAGCAGACAAGCGCTGTTTTTCCCACACGCTCCGACAAGCCGGCGGCTCGTGCGCCCGTCCGTCGGTCGAACACAAGGCACCGTAGGAGCACACCGGCCCAGACCCGCAGGGCTTGCGAGCCGCCGTTCGCGCTTGCGGGCCAGTCGGCTGCTCGCCCAGCCCAAGCGACACTTGCTGTCGCGCGTCCACGCCGGCTTGACTGCTCGCTGTCTGCGGGTGCAACCGACGTGCCGGTCGCTGGCAGCGTGCTGCACAGGAGCAGCAAGCCGGGCGGCCTCGTGGCCAAGGGCCGCGCTTTCCGAGCCGGCGCCATGGGGCGCGGGCGCTCGCGACCGCAGCCAACGCCCGGGCGTTCGCTCGCCGTCGTCGGGCAACGCTCTGCCGACGAGTCTCACAGCCGGTGCGGGTCCCAGCCGCGCACAGGCTGCGCTGCAGGCCGAGCGGGGCGCCCAGAACAGCCCGACCCACAGCTAGGGCCTTCCCCCGGCTGACGGAGGGGTCCGAGCTCCTAGGAGCTCCAGGACCGGCTGCAAGGTCAGCCGAACATCGTCGACGCGTGGCGCTTGCCAGACAGCAGCGATGAGGCCTGGGGCAAGGCTGGTGGCGGGCGTCTTCGCCACTGCGGCGCTGTTTGCGCTGACCCAGGGCACCGTGGCAAAGGACACGCCGGGCGCGGAGGCAGAAGCCAGCAGCGACGTGGAGGGCCGCGTGGACTTCTACCGCCACGTTGACAGCGACCGGGACGGCTTCGTGGAGCGCGACGAGGTGGTCAACGTGAGCGAATCCGTGCCCATTTTGCATGGCCGCGACCACTCTGAGCGTTGCGCATGCGTGCGGGGCTGCATTGCCCTTGCGCGAGCGCGTCTCGTTTCCGCAAGCCGAAGGTGCGACCGCCTCGCACCGACCGCGCTTGCCTGCCCCGCCTCCCCCCCCCTCAACGCCCTCGCCGCCGCTTTTGACCACAGTCAATCAACCGGATGCAAGTTCTCAAGCGCATGCTGCGCACCAAGGACCGGCACCAGCTTGCCGACGACCTGCTCCGCGGCGTGAGCGAGGCTGCACGGCCTCTCGAGGAGGCACCCACCGGCTCTCCCGGTGACGAAACCCAGCGCCCAGGCACGCACAGCAGCTCTGATGCGAGTGCCGATGCTGACCCGTCTGCCGCGTCCGGCGCTGCGGGTTCGGCGGTGGGCGGTGGCGCGCCGGGCAGGCACGGCCCACCGCGGGCTCACAACCGCAACGATGACGATGACGATGACGATGACGATGACGACGACGACGAAGCTTCGCCCGAGGCGCTCTCGTCCGCCTTCCGCACGCGTATGGACGACCTGCGCCGCCCGCTCGACGTCTACAGGTGGGCTCGCTTCGCCCTGCGCCTCCCCGCCGTGGCCCCTGCCCTTCGCAACGGCGGTGTGACCGGGGCGCACTTCGACGAGCTCGTTGCGCCCAAAGCCAGGGCCCTGTGGCTGGCGTCGGGCCTGCCCGAGCCAGCTTCCCTCTCAGGCAAGCACAAGCAGCAGCGCGGCAGCAGCAGCAAGGGCCTATCGGCCTGGGAGCGGGCTCGCCTCAGCGCCCTGTCAACGGAGGCGGAGGAGCTGCGGGACGCAATGCGGCTCCGGCTCATCGGCGTGGGGGCGGCGCCGCGCCAGCCGGCGCGGCTGTCGGCCCAGCAGCTGGACCGGGCAGCGGCTTCCGATGTGCTCCGTTCGCAGCTCGAAACGGGATCAGGCAGCGGCGTCGTGGCCGCCCTGCTCAGCGCCGAGGGCGAGGCCCACGCTCTTGTGAGCGTGAAGTGGGAGGTGCCTCCCGCCGCTGGCTCGGGCGAAACCGTGTTCCCCGCCCACAGCGTCCTGGTCGAGCGACGTACGATCGCTCCGGTTCCCGCGGCGGGGGCGCGCGTGCAAGACCTGACCCCTGCCGAGGTACGGAGCCAGCGTGAGAGCGGGGAGGCCCTCGTGGGGCCCTGGGAGACGGCCTGGTTCGGCGACGTGGTGGAGGGCTCAGCGCCGCCGCTGGGGCGGTGGCGGAGCAAGGCTGACGCGGTCGCGGCGGCGCGGGCAGCGGTGGTGGACGCGGCCACGGCCGACGTGTCCTGGGCTGTGGCCGACGACGCCGACGACGACGCGGGCACGGTGATCCGCACGGAGCTGCGCCCGGGTCGCGGCGGCTCGGTGGTGGACACAGTGGTAGGCGACGGCCCGGTTTGGCTGGAGTACAGCGTGACCCGCTGGTCCTACCGAGGGGGCTCCAACGCCTCGGTGTCGCTCCCCCTGCTGGTCCTGCCCCGCCGCATGGAGGCCGGGGAGGGGGCGCGCCTGCTCAAGGCGGCTGCGGAGGCGCGGCGCACGCGGCGGGACCGGGCGGCGAGCGCTGCAGCGGAGGAGCAGTCGCGCCCCCGCAGCGCTGGACAGCATCGCCGCGACGACGACCGCGACGACGACCACGACGACGACCACGGCGACGAAGGCCATGTTAGCCAAAGTGGGCACAAAAACCACCACCACCGCGGCGGCTCGAGGAGCGACGACGGCGGCGATGCTGACGACGAAGCCAAGGAGGAGGAGGAGGAGGAGGAGGAGGAGGGCGACGGATCGCGCCGCTCTCGGGACAGGGGAGGGTCCGACCGCCGTTCGGGGCGCCGGGTCGAAGGCAAGACGGCAGGCAGAGGCTCTGCCGAGGGCTCGTCCCCACACAAGGACGGCACGAAGCGCGGCGGCGACGCCCGCAGAGCCGACGGCGGCAAGCGCAGGCTCGACACGCCACGCCAGGGCAAGCGGCGAAACGATCGGCCGAAGGGGGGCGGCGAGGAGCGAGGCCCGGCCAGTCGGCTGAAGGACGCAGGAACCAAGAAGGGGGCCTCCAAGGGCAAGGGCGGCGGCGACCGCTCGCGGGGCAAGGATCAGGGCCACGGCGGCTCTCACGGCGGCTCGCAGAAGCACAGCGCCGGAGCGAACGAGGGCGGCCGAGGAGGTGCCCAGCGCCAGGACAAGCCGGTCAGCGAGTTCAAGCTGCCCAAGCTGCCCAAGGCGTCTGGCAAGCCCAACGCATCGGCCGATCGCCAGGACGGCCCCGCCGACCACGCTCCCCGGGACGGCGCTGCGGCCAAGCCCAACGAGGCGCGCCGCAGCGAGGGCACCGGCTCGCTGCCCAACGACCGAGTCGCCAACGAGGAGGCCGAGCGCTTTGCTGAGCGCCCGGAGACCAGCACGCTGCAGCGTGCTCGCAACGGGCGAAGGTCCTTGGTTGCTTTCGTGGAGGCCATCATCGAGGACGTGCTCGAGGTTCTGCTGCTGATCATCGCAATCGGGTGCGTCGTGGCCATTGCGCTCGCGGTCACGCCCTGGACCCCGTTCGGCAGCAGCTGCGACCGCAACCGCCCCAAGTACACCTCGGACACCTTCCGGGTCGCGCGCAAGCTCATCAGCAACCCTCGCGAGGCCATCAAGTACAACCTGCAGTCCGGCACGGTGCTCGCAAGCAGCGCCCCGCAGTCTCAGGCGGCGGCGCTCTCGAAGCACAGCCGCCGCCCCTCGACCACTGCCAAGAAGCCGTGAGGCACGCTCAGGGATCGCGCGCTGCGCGGGCTGCCGGCATTGTTGCTGCGAGTGACCCATTGATTGCAAAAATGTTGTGGCCGGCCCAAACAAGCAATTTCTGCGACGCTTGCGACTGCGCACTGCCCGCACTCTTCTGCCCGCAATGGCTGCAGCCTCCGACTCGCCCAAGGGCCACCTTGGCCCTGCGGATTCGCCTGTGTGCGGCGTGGCGTCGGAGCGCGGCCACTTCCACTGCTACGCAGGCGGCAGGCCGCTCGAGTCCGCGCTCGGGCTGCCCAACACGCCCCTGCTCGGAATCTACGGCCCTTCCTACTGGCCGTCCCTCCCCTTCGTGCTAATCACAGTGCCCTACGAGGCGATGGCAGGCGCGCTCCCCGCCGGCGTTTGCGCGCAGCTCGAGGGCGTCGCCTCCGACCGCGTGGATGCCTGCGTCGCTTGCTTCGCGCACGTGCCCGAGGCGCCGTCCCAGAAGCTGGTCTCCTCGGCAACCAACGAAGTCAACGTGATGCTGCACTACTGGCGGCTTCAGGCTGTGGCCGCCGAGTGGGGCTCGCGGGAGGTCCGGGCGGACTTGGTGGTGGCGGCTGACTGCGCGTCCGGGGCGGCCCCACTGTACTTGGACCACTCCGACGGCGGGCTGCCCCTGGGGAGCTCACTCGCGGCGCCCCGGTCGGTCGTGGTGCACGGCGGGGGCGGCATCGCGGTGTCGCCCAACAACTGCCAGTTCTCGCTCACCGCCGCGGCCGGCGCCTGCGCCTCGTTCGTCGTCTGCGCGCGCTGCCCGGCCGCATCAGTTGGAGCAGCCGGCCCGGCCGTCCCGGAGCCGGCGCAGTGGCGCGCCAGGCCCGGGGCAAGCAGCGGCGGCAGGCGCAGCGGCGAGCGAGCAGTTGTCATGGTCACGGTGCTCCCCCGCGACGAGGGGGCCGAGGCCGCGGCTCGGGCGGCCGTGGCTGCGGTCCCTCAGCGGGCAGACGCTGTTCTTCGCACCCTGGCGGCCAGCTGCGGCCGGGGGGCCGCCTGCGCGGCGCTGCTGCGCGCCGTTGCGGACCACGTAGCCTGGGCTGCCTCTGCCTCCCCGGCAGCCCCGGCCGCCGCCGCCGCCGGCCCGCCGGCTCTCTAAGCAGGGCGGCGCTGCCAGCCGCGCCGCGGGCCCGCTTCGGCTCGGAGCGGGCGCCGCGCCCGTGAGCGGCCGGGGCGGGACCGCGGGAATCGCCCCGTCGGCAGAGCCGGCAGCCGTGGAGACGCGTTGTGACCCTGACGGCAGTGCCACGTGACTCACGACGAAGCGTCCTCGGTCCCAGCGGAGGTCACACCAGCGAGCGAAAACTCCCCTCGAACCCCACCGCGGCGCATGCACTTCTCCAAGACCCTGCTGGCGGCCATCGCCGCCGCCCTGCCCGAGTGGTCCCTCTTCTTCGTCGGTGAGCTGCTGATCCGGCCGCGGGTCGCGGCGTCGGCACCGCATCTTGCACGTGCAGGGGGCGTCCAACCCGGCCCAGGCGACGGCTTGCACGCCGTTGCCCGGCGCCTCCGGGCGGCTCGCACGCGCCCCGCGCCCACCCAGCCGCTGCCCCTCGCCTTTCCCCTGCGCTTGCCCGCGCCGCAGACTACAAGCAGGTGCGCCCGTCGCGTCGGCTGACGGCCATCGCACCCCGCGTCCCGCAGTTTCCGGGCTCGCCACCCCCCCGGATCACCGCTGGCTTTCGCCACCCGAGCGCCCCCCCTGCCCCATTTCGCGCGAATGTTCGCAGCTGAAGAAGGTCGCCAAGGCCGTTGCGTCGGGCGCCATTCCCGCGGCGGAGTTCTGGGCCAGCCTGGAGGCGGAAAAGGTGAGAGAGCGAGCTCGGAACACGCACGCAAGCTGCAACTGGCGACCACGCTTGGGCCCTCGCGGCAGCAACCGAGACGCGCGCCCGGCTCCTGCGCCCGCCCCGCCCTGGCGCAGACCAAGGTCAGGCGCTTCTACCTTGACAAGGAGGCGTGGGCAATTCGCCTGCTCGCGGTGCTCGGCAGCCAGGTCGAGGACCTCGTGAGTTCTTGTTGCGTTTTGTTCTTCTGCCTCCAGCGCTCGTCACTCACTCGCAGCCACGCTGCCGTTTGCCCCGCCCGCCCGCGCACACCGCGCGCATCCTCCCGCATTTCCCCCCTCACCGGTTTGCGAGGGCAGCGCACGCTGCTTGCGGTGCGCCCGCGACTGCTGCCCGGCCTTCGCTCACGGCTTCCGCACCGGCGCAGGGCAGGGCCGCGAAGGAAACAGGGTTCCACCGCGAGGACGTGGCCGAGTATGTGCACGCGCTCGTGGCCAAGGCTCGGGGGCGCGCCGAAGGAGGCGACGGCACTGCAGACGACGACGAGGACGACGACGCGACGAGCAGCGGCGACGACGAGCCGTCCTCCGCCAGCGACAGCAGCAGCGGCAAGTCCCCCACCACCACCGCCGCCGCCGCCGCGCGCGCAAGCGAGGGCGGCGTTCTGGGGCTTTCCGGTGGCACTGCCCTGTCCGCGCAGGCTGCCGCCGAGGAGCTCGAGGCCCACCGCTCCGTGTTCGTCGGCACAAAGAAGGGCCTTCAGGACTTTCGGCGCGAGCTGAAGCTGCTCCGGCAGTTCATCGAGCTCAACGCCGTGGCGGTCCGCAAGATCGTCAAAAAGTTCGCCAAGGTGGCAGGGTCCCAGGAGCAGCGGGACGCCTACATGCGGACGCTGCGGGCAGACCCGGACTTCGCCTTCCTGCGGGCCGAGCTGGTCGATCGCGTTGTGGGGGACGTCGACGCGCTGCTGGAGCGGGTGGCCGCGCTGCGCCCGGGCAACTCCAAGTGGGCCCAAACGCGCGTCTTCACCGTGGGCTGCTTCGACCTCGCCCACCGGGGCCACGCCAACCTCTTCCGCGCGCTGCGGGAGTATGGCCGGTACCTCGTGGTGGGTCTGCACGACGACGCGTCGTACTTCAAGCTGAAGCGCAAGCACACCGTGGACGACCTCGAGACCCGCATCGCGAACATCAAGCCGTTTTGCGACAGCGTCTTTGTCATCCCCAGCACGGACCCCACCCCGTACCTCCGCGCAGTGGTGTCCGAGCAGGACGTGCGCGAGGGCACGGTCTGCTTCGTGCGCGGAGCGGACATGCCGCAGTTCCCCGGAAGGGAGTACATCGAGTCCGTCATGCCGGTGCATCTGCTGCCGCGCTCAGACGGCGTGAGCTCCAGCCTGGTGCGCGCCATCTACCACTGCGAGGACGGCGAGGACACCGACCTGGTGCAGGCGCGGGCCATGGCCGCGGCGTTTGCGCCCCTCGACGACACCGGCAAGCCCTGCGTGACCGAGGAGATGGTTGCGGCCGAGCTGGAGGGCCTTCAGCGCAAGCGGGAGCTCGCGGACATTGCCCGCGCAGCCAAGGAGGCAGCGGCGGCAGCCGACGCTGCCGAGTGCGACGGCGCGGCGGTGGACACGCACGTCGCAGATGCAGCCGCCACTGCCGTGTGCTGATGCGCTCGCGCCGCCGCCCCCGTACCCTGCAGTGCGGCGGGGAGGACTGCTCGGAGTGCTTCGGCCGCCGGTCGAATTCCTCCCCGCCTGCCATGTGTATCATCTATCCCACCGCCTGCGCGTTGCAGCGTGTGAAGGGTTCTTGGCGCGGCTTCGCGGCTTGGTTTTGTTGTTTGTGTGCCCAGCCGCCCCCGAGAGCCAAATTTGCGCGCCTTGCAGCGCCCAGGCAGGCCTATCACGCGAAACAAGTCTCCGAAGCTATCTCAAGAATACGTTCAAGCCGGGCGCATTCGCTGAAAAGATCGACCCTAGCAAGCGCGCGCCCACCCTCGTGCTATCCGGCCCAATGTGCCTCAAGCCTCGCCAGGCGTGGCGGCCCCCGCCTTCACTGGCGGGGGAGACGACACAGTGGCCTCTATCCTGTCCCGCAGCCACTGCCTGCCCTCGGCCACTGCGGAGGGGATGTCCGGGGCCGCAAACTCGTAGAACCCCATTGAGTCGCAGGGATCAGTCGCAGCGTCCATCGAGGCGGCCTCGCCGTCCCCAACGCCCGCCGCCCCACCGTCAGAGTCGTCAGCGGCGGCGTCCTCAACAGCGGCGTCGCCGGTGTCTTCCGCACCCCCGCTGGCATCGTCAGCGGCGGCGTCCTCAACTGTGGCATCGCCGGTGCCTTCCGCACCCCCGCTGGCATCGTCAGCGGCGGCGTCCTCAACTGTGGCATCGCCGGTGCCTTCCGCACCCCTGCTGGCATCGTCAGCGGCGGCCGCAGCATCTGCATCGTCCTGCTCTGGCTGCTGCCCCGATTCCGGCTGCTGCTCTTCGGCCGGGCTCGCAGCGCTGGCCCCGGCATCGGCGTCCCACTCCGGCTCCTTCTCGGGCTTGGGCCGGTCCTGGAACTCGTCCGGCCAGCGCTCCTCGTCGTCCTCCTCCCCGTACGGCTCCACGATGAGGTCCTGGTCGATGCGGAGGTTGGGCCGACACCGCCGAAGCGGAGTGTCGGGCCGAGGCGACGCGGTCATCTTCGCGCGGCAGAGCCACGGCCGGCCAGAGGCATCCGTCACGATGACTGACGTCGGCTGGCGCGGCTGCTGCACGCCAATGCGGCCCAGCACGCTCGGAATGAGCAGCGGGGCGCCGGAGCTAGCGTGGCCGCGGCGCGGGGCCGCCGAGTCGACCGCTCCAGCCGGGCCATCGCGCACTGTGAGGGCAGCGGTACGTGTCCGGGCGCGAAGCTCCGCCCCAGTGACCCCGATCCGCACGAGGTGCGCGACTGATGCCCTGGAGATGAGGCGGCGAGCAGGCCGCGCCGAGACACCCGACCCGCCGGCGGCAGGGCGCTCGTTGGCGGCAGCGCTTGATGCGGCGGCAGCGCCCGGCGGGGCATGCGCGCCCGGCGCGCCCGGCAGCCCACCCTCGGACTCGGCTGCCAGTGCGTTACCAGGCGCCTCGGCGGCACGTTCAGGGGCGGGCGCCGGGCCGCCGGGCCGTGAACCCGCTGCTGCCCCAGCACGGGCTGCTGGCCGAGCGGCGCTGCCGGCGCCGCCGAAGCCCACCAGCAAGCTGCCCACCGACCCCTGCGACCCGCCCGCCTGCTGCACCGGCCGTCGCATGCCCGTCCGCAGGCCCGGCAGCAGCAGCCCGCTTGCCCGCCGCTGCCGCGCGTCGGCGGCGCAGCCAAGCCCGTCCGCGCCGCCGTCCAGGTCGGCCTCCACCATGGCGGACATCACGTCGAACCCTTGCTCGGGGCTGTCCGGCAGAGCCGGGAGGGGCTCTGCCATGGGCTTTCCGCCGCCGCTGGCCCCGCCGCCGCGCCCGGCCGCGTTGGCCGCAGCGCCACCGGCAGTCGGAGACCCCGTCGCGACGGCCAGGGCCTCGTCCGCGGCGTCCGCCAGCTCCTGGTTCGCCCACGCGGCCGGGAACGACTCGGCACGCCGGCGGTCCAGCGAGCCGTCCACAGGGACCAGCCGCGGCTTCACGGTGGTCACGCCGAGCGCAGCGGCGAGGGAGGCGACGCTGGCGCCGATGCTCCTGCTGGAGCTGCCCTTGCGCGCCTGGGGCGGTCCTCTCGAGTCTTCGTCGTCGTCGTTGCGGGCGGGCATGTCGCCGTCGCCACTCTCGTCGTTTGGGGCGTCGGCGTCGAAGACGTTGGCAGAGCCGGTGGCCGCCGTGTCGGCGGCGCCATCCCGCCCGGGCTTGCGCGCGGACCCGCGGTCCTCCGGCGCCCGGGCGACCATTGGCCCCTGCCGGCTCCCCGCCTGCAGCGGGCGGGCCAGCCGTCTGGCCTCGACCGCTGGGTCTCCCCCCTTGAGAGCAGGAGGGGGCAGCAGCGCCGTGGCGGAGCTGGAACGGACGGGCGGCGCGCCCGAGGCTTGCAGCGGCGCTGAATGGTCTGGCTTGAGGCGAGCACTAGCTGCCGGGGGGGGAGGATCAGCGCAGCGCTCGGCGGGAAGAGCAGGGCGTGAGGTCGCCGAGCAAGGCTGAGCCGGGGCCTGTCGGGGCGATTGGACAGCGCTGCGGCCGCCCTGCGACGGAGTGGCAGAGCCCGAGAGCGGCCCAGACGGGGACACCGGCGCCGTCGGGGGCGCCGCGATGGCGTCCGGGGCAGCGTCGGCCTGTCCGTCTGGGCTGGAGGGCTGCGTGCTCGGCTGGCAAGAGAGCTCTTCTGGCAGAGCTTGGGTTCGCAGAGCGGCCCGTTCCGGCAGAGCTGGGGGTCCAGGGCGGCGGGATTGGCTCGTGGCAGAGTGTGCAGGCTGCGCGCCCTGCTCGGCGGCGCCAGACACCGCCTGCGCCGTCGAAGCAGCTTCGGGCGAGGCCGGCGGGGGCATCCTGGTGGGGAGCGTGGGTGCTGCGGCTGCTGCTCCGTCAGCGGCGTGGTCGGAAGGCGGCTCGCGTGCCTGCTGCGGAGAGGGCTTCCAGATGGCGCGGTCGCCCTCTCTGGCGGCGCTGCCGCTCGGCGCGTCGACGCCCGCAGATGCCGCGCCCCGCGCGGGGGCTGGGCCGCCCGACACGTCAGCAGGGCGCGGGCCGGGCTGCCTCCGGGCTCCTGCCGGCCGGGGCTTGACTGGGAGCACCGGCGTGCCCCCGCGTTCGGTCATGGCCAGCCTGCGCTCCATCTCCTCGATGTGGCCGAGCAGACCGCTGATAATGCCCTCTGCAGCCCGCGCAGTCATGGGGCGGCCGTCTGCGGAGCAGCCTTGCTCAGCCGGCCAGGCCGATTCCCGGCCGTCGCCGCTCCCGTCGCCGCCGTCGTCGGGGCCGCAAGTCGGCGAGACGCTTGCCGGAGTGTTGCGCCCTGGGTCCAGACCAGTTCCCCTCCAGCCCACTGCCGCCGCTTCGCCGACGGCGCTCTGCTCAAACCGGCCGCGGAGCTCGGTGACGGACAGGCGGCTGCGGCTGGGCGCTGCCACGGGGGGGCCGAGCCGGGTGGGGAGGTCGGCCCGCGCCCCGGCACTGAGGCCGCCTCCGAGCGTGTCGGCGGGCAGCGGGTGGTGACTCTCCCGAAGGAGGGACGGCTGGGGTGGGCGGAGCGGCGGCACAGCGGCGGTCGGGGAGAGCGGGGGGGCAGCGGCGCCCGGAGGCGCCCAGAGGGTGCCGCGCGACCATTCCCCCACCTCTGCCGTCGAGGCGCCGCCGCCAGGAACACCGACACTGCCGCCGCCAGTGGCCGCACCTGCCACACGCGGCGGCGGGCCGGGCGACACGGAGGCGGCGCTGGAAGCGTCGCTCGCATCCGCCAGTGCAGCTGAAACGGCTGACAGACGCGCGGTCCGGCCCTCGCCGCCGCTGTTCACAGCGCTGCCGGATGAGGGCAGCACTGCCGTGGGGGCAGTCCCTCTTGTCGCACCAGAGTCCGTCTCGGGCCGCCACCACCCCTTGGACGGCGAGCCCCAGGCCGCAGAACCGTCGTCAGGGCGGCCGCTGGTCGGCCGCCGAGGCTGCCTGAGCGACTCTCGGGTGGGCTGCGGCACGGATACGGACCCGTTGGCCCCTGGAAAGGCGCCAGCGGGTGTGAAGTGTGGCCCGCCGCGCCCGCTGCGGGCAGGGCTGCCAGGACCCTCGACCAGGTCCATGGTGAGCGTGGCGGCGCCAGTCTCCGACCCGGCCTCAGCAGACGGCGACCGCTGCAGCTGCAGCGGCGAGAACTTGGACCTCTCGGGCGCGGCGGTCTGAACGGGAGACGGATGGACCGCGTGCGGGAGGGCGGGGCCCCGACTCGCTCGCGAGGGCTCCGGCTGGCTGTCAGGGCCGCGGCTGCCGACGGACGACGGAGCTCTGGGCGACTCGGCGAGCCGCGTGCCGGGCCGCGCCGCCGGCGGAGCGAGGCTGTGGGCGTCGAAGAAGCGCTCCCAGTGGCCGTTTCCCCCGTGCGGAGCAACCCTGCTCTCACGGGAGCTGCCCCATTCGACCGCAGGGGCCCCGTTGCGTCCTGAGAAGGCGGAGCCAAACTCGCTCTGGACGCCGGCGGGCAGCGGCCCTGGGGACCTTCGCGCCCTCTGACGCGTGCCCGGCGACCACACCGGGCCGCGCGCGGATCCAGGTGTGCTGGGCGGCGTTGTTGAGCCATGCGCGCGACTTGGGGCGGCGGCGGCGGCTGCAGCCTGCAGCAGCGGGTTGGCAACCCTCCGCTCGGACGGCGCCCCCTGGGATGCAGGCGCCGCAGCGCGCGGGGCAATGCGCGCAGTGAAGCTGGCCTGGCGGGCGGCCGCGAGCCTGGGGCCGGAGGGGCGCGAGCCGAAGCGCTCACCCGCGCCGGACGACGACGCCGGTGACTGGCTGGCAACTGGCTGCCTCTGGTCGCTCATGCGGTGCGCCGCCAGCAGCGGCGACCGGGGCGACGAGATGCCTCCGGAGCCACTGCGCGGCGAGGCTCCCAGAGTGCCTGCAACGTGCTCCAGTTCCTCGAGAGTCGCAGCGAGCGAGGAGCTCCAGTCCTCGGACGCATCGGCTCTCGCCCTGGGCGAGCGAGCGCCACCAGGTTCTCCGTTGCTCGAGGCTGCAGACGCGGGCCCGTTGCCGCGCGCGTCAGAGGCCTGCGCCGCGGGCGCGACCCAGAAGCTCCTGCCGGCGCGCATGGTGCGGCGCGGCCCAGAGTGCGGCGCGCGATTGCCACGAATCACAAGGCACCAGAGGCGCCTGCGCCTGGGGCGGCCGGAATAGCGAGCCCTGGCGGTCCGAGGGCGCGTTCCCCCTGACTGGCCCGCGCGCCAGCGCGATTCGGGGCCGGTTCCGGCTGCGGGGGCAGAGTGTGGAAGACCGGGGTTGGTTTCTGCCGGGCCTGCCGCTTGTGGAGATTCGCAACTGAGGGCAGAGCAACAGCATTTCAGGCGGAGGCTGATGGGGGGCGGGGTCAGCAAGCAGCGCTGCCGCCCCAGGGACCCTCCCCTGACGGACCGCACCTTGCATCCATCGCTGCATAGTCGTATCGGCCGGAAGGGCGCCTGGGCCATGCAGAGGCCCACCGACGACGAGAAGCGGGCAAGGTCGCTGATGCTTACCTCGCAGCTCGTCGCAGGAGGCGGAGCCGGGGCCATCACGAAGACCAGTATTGCCCCGCTGGAGCGAATCAAGATCCTGATGCAGCTCGAGGTGAGCGGGGCCGGCGGGTGCCCCTCTCACGCTTCGGGCCGGAGCGGGCCTGCGGCTGGAGCCCGGAGCGCTGGTTGAGATTTTACTTTTCCGGCGCTCGTGCTGCTCGTCCAGGTGGCAAGGACCACGCCCCACGGGTTTCCGCGGCCCGCGCCCTCGCGCCCGCCCGGCGCGCCCATGCGTCAGGCACCTGCTGGCCTTTGCGTTTGCCTCTCCGCACCGCGCGGCTGCGCTCCGATTGGCGCGGGGCAACGGCTCGCTGGGTGGTGTGCGATTGCGGGTGCCCGGTTGATGGCGCAGGGCATGACTCACGCGGCGGACCGCAAGTACACCAGCCTCTTCCAGTCGCTCAAGACGGTGCTTCGCGAGGAAGGCGTGCTGTCCCTGTGGAAGGGCAACGGGGCAAACGTGGTGCGCGTGGTCCCGGTGTACGCTCTCAAGTTTGCCTTCAACGACGAGTTCAAGGCCATCGTGCGCCGGTTCCGTGCCGAGCAGTCGGCGGCCGCGGTGGCGGCTGGCGGCGCCGCCACCCGAACCAAGCTCTCCTTCGGCGAGCGCATCGCCGCCGGCACGATGGCCGGCATGTTCCAGATCGTCGTCACCTACCCCCTCGAAGTGACCCGCACGAGGCTCACTCTCGGCCCGGGGCTGGGCCTGCAGTATAAGGGCATCCTCGACTGCATGCGGAAGACCGTGCGGTCAGAGGGCTTGGCCGGCCTCTACAAGGGGCTGGGCCCCACCATCCTCTCAGGAGCCCCCTACGTGGGCCTGCAGATGACTGGCTATGACACTGTCAAGAACTTCGCCACCCAGTTCGACGCCCTCTCCCGGGTCGACGAGAAGACCGGCAAGCGGCGCCCCATCCTCGTGGCGAGCCTCCTCTGCGGCGCGCTCGCCGGAGTCATCGCCCAGACCAGTGAGACGGCTTGCCCGCGCCCCGCCCACCCACCCCCGCCGCCCCGCGACCGAAGCCGCCGCGCCATCGCTCGGCCACCAGCCCGCCGCACCATGCCGCGAGCCGTGCCCCCCCCCCCTCCCCGCCCTCTCCGGCCTAGCCAGGCTTGTTGCGCGCTCTGACCCCGCACTCCTCCTCCGAATTGCGCCTCGCGACCGACCGCAGTCACCTATCCTGGCGACACGCTTCGCCGGCGAATGCAGACCAATGGCGCCAACGGCGCGCCCCGCGTGTACAAGAACACCATGCACTGCCTTCGCGCCACCGTGGCCAACGAGGGCGTGGCCGGGCTTTACCGCGGGGTCGTGACCAACGCGGTTCGGGCCATCCCTGGAGCCGCGATCCAGTTCATGAGCTACGAGGCGCTCAAGAGCGTGATCTTCCTCTGACCCGGCAGCGGGTTGTTGATTTGCGGGCGGGGGTTTGACGACTGACTTTTTGCGGCCACGCGAATGTGCGCTTGAGGCTGCTGGGCGGGGCTGGAAGGGCCGGACAGCCCTGCGCCCTCGATGGTGGATTGCCGGCGCTGGTAACACTTCCCGTGTGTGGCGCTGCAGCCCGATTGAGGGCGGATTCCGAAACGTTGCGACGTGTTTGCGCTGGCGCAACGGGCCCACACTACGCAAGCCGCTGGGCTGCACGCGACTTGAACTCCCCCCACCCCTAGCCAGAGCGCGCGCGAACCCGCAAGCCACCGCCGCTGCCGAGCCCAAGCCAGCGAGGCTTGCTGACCCAGCCCCGCTGCCGCGCTTCGCCGGCCACGTCACTCGACGGATCCGTTGAGCCGGAGCAGCTGCGCGGCAAGCCACACCACCACTCTCGAGCTAGCGAGGCAATTCTTGGCGCTGCCGCCCCCGCTGCCGCCCTCGAACCGCAGCCGCTGAACAGCCCACGCGAACGCCAGCCCCCGTTGCAGCAGCTGCACCGCCCGCTGCCGCAGCGCCAGCGCCGTGTCCTCCTCCGCCTCGCTGTTCGCCAGCACAAGCGCCCACACGGACGCTCGGGCCATGAGCGCGACTCGCCCGTGCGCGAGCCACGCACGCAGGAGCAGGGCCACCGCACCGCCCGCTGCGGCAGAGCCGGTTGTCGACCCGTCCGCGTCCGTGACACCCGGAACCGCTGCACCCTCCACAGAGGCGAGAGCGTCCGCCATCGACGCCACGGCCACGCCCAGCGTGTCAGCGTCGTCAGCCACCAGGCAGGACACGGGCGCGGATCCAGCCAGCGGCAGGAGCCGGAGCGCCTCCGTGAGCTCCTCCGCCGCTGCCTCCGCCGCCAGCAGCACCGCGAGGCCGACGGCCTCGTCGGGGCGGCCCCCGGCGTCAGCGACGGCTGCCGCGTGCGCCGACGTGGCGGCTTGGTCGAGTGAGAGACGCGTCGGAACGCCGAACCGAAGCTCCATCGGCGCGGGCGCGCGGTCCTCGTCCAGGCTGACCATGTCCTCCAGGTCGAGCTCTTCGCTGCCGGACGGTTTGCCCTGAGCCCCGGGCGCTTCGAGGGCGCGGGGGTCACCAGCAGCAGCAGCAGCAGCGGTCGCGGATGCGGATGCAGAGCTGGTCTGGGCCAGCTCCAGCACGAGCGCAGCATCGGCGGCGTCTGGGTCTTGGCCCGGCTGCAGAGCCAGCTGCACCTCTCGCTTGGCATGAATTGCGGCCGCCACTGCGGCCCAGGCTCTCGCTTCCGCAGTGATGGCGCGACGCTCGTGCGCGCTGCGGCCGGCCCCCGGCAGAGGCGGGGCCGCTTTCCAGGACGAAACCGGCTCTGCAAGCCAGGAGCACTCGTCGGCGTCGCTCGCTCGACGAGACAGGGCGGACCAGCCGTGCCCGCGGCCGCACGACGAAGAGCCCGGTGATGCGGCAGCATGCGAAACCGCCGACGATTGCTCAAGCTCCAGCAGAGCAGCACGCATCGCTTGCAGCACGGCATCGGCATCCTCGCCCCCGTCAGCGGCAGCAGCACCGGCCGAAGCGGCAGCACTGGCACCGGTAGAGCCGATTCCTCCTGCCGGCCAGAGATCCCCAGCGACCTTGAGGGCCCGGCCCAGCGCCTCGCCGCTCCGCAGCGACACGGCTGCCTGCAGAGCTCTGCGGCTCAGCTCGGCTGCCGCCGACAGCAGCGCCGCCGCCGCTTCGCTTCGCAGGAAGGCCACGTCATCCGCCGCGTCCGGGCAGCCCAGGCGAGCTGCGGCGGCGGGGACGGCTTCGCCGTCTGCGGCCTGCAGGGCTGAGAAGGCCGCCGCAGCAAGCTCTGCCGACTTCCAGCTGAGGCAGGGCTCGTCCGGACCGGCGAAGCTGTCCGAGACGTCGGGGTCCGCACGCTCCGACCAGATCGACGCCTGCCCAGCCATGGCTCGAGTTCCGGCGCGCGCTGCGGCCGCCGCAGCGGCGGCCGGCGCCGAGTCGGCTGTGCTCGCAGAAACGTAAACGCCGTTCGTGGCAGCATCCGCGTCGATGTGGCCCGCCACGGCAATGCGAAGGGCCGAAGCGCACACCCGGGGACCCAGGCCGGCCAGCATCTGGCCGATGACGTCACCCAACCCGGCTCCAGCAGAGCGAGCGAACGCCCGTTGCAGCAGGGCAGCTGACCACACAGCAGCCTCCGTTGCCGGCAGAGCCCTGACGAGCGACACCACGAGCCCCGCCTGGGCCGCCGAAACAGCCGTCGCCAGCCCCGAATGCAGCGCCGGCGCAAGCAGCCACCGAAGTCCCCCCCTCGCTGCGGCACCAGCGCCGGCGTCGCTTCGCTCCCGGACGCTGACTGCCTCCAGAGGCGGCAGAGCCGGGGGGCCAAGCAGAGCCACCGCCGCCGACGTGACCGCGCGCTGGGCCACGAGAAGCGCCGGCAGAGCCGCCTCGACCGCGGCGTCGGGGCGCTGCGAGGCACCGTCGCTGCCGGACGAGCGGCGTCGCTGGCAGACGCTGATGGGGCCCTGAACCAGGACCGACGCCGCCCTGACTCGGAGGCACGCCTCTGCAGCCGCAGCTGCAACGGCGCTGGCCGGAGCCAGGCATGACGGCATGCTGCCGGTGGCAGCGGCCGCTGGCGCTGCGGCCGCCGCCACCGCCTCTGCAAGGCGCAGAGCGGCGGCGGAGCACTCGGCTGCGCATAGCTCTGCGACAGAAGTGGCCACAGCGGCGGCAGCCTCTGCCGCCGAAGTCACGTCGCGAGAGGGCGCAGCGGTGGCTCTGCCGAGAGGCCACGGCAGAGCCTCTTCGGCGATGGCGCGAGCAGCAGTCGCGGACACAGCCGCTGCCGTCGCTGCGCGGGTGGCCATGGACGCTGCGGCCAGCTGGTCGCCCAGCGTGGGTGCGGCGTCGGAGAGACGTGCCCCGACGGCGACGTCGGCGGGGAGACCAGCCGCTGCGGCAGCGCGGAGCCAAGCCGCAGACACCGCGGCCTTGGATGGGTCGGTTGACCGGCTGAAATGGGGCAGCACCATGCCGAGGGGGCCGGGGGCGGGGCACGAGTCGGAGGCCGCGGCAGCAACTGCCACAGCAGCGGCATCGGCAGCAGCATCGGCAGCGGCCACGGCGGCCGCGCCGGGGGCGCCAGAGAAGGCGGAGGAGGAGGAGGAGGGCGCAGGTGCGGCTGCTGCTGCCGACGGCCACGGCGCGAGCGCGCCCCCTCTGGTGATGGCAGAGGCCCAGGCGGCCGCAGCGGCCATCTCAGTGCGGCGCGCCTGCGCTGCCGCAGCGGCCCAGAGCTGGCCAGCAAAGCCCTCACCGGCGGCTGCGGCAGATGCGACCGCTTCCACGGGCGCTCCGGACGCCACTCTGAGAACTGCTGCCAAAAGCCGCAGGCCGGCAGAGCTGGCAACCAGCGCAGCCTGTGCGCGGGACGATGTGGACCACCCCGCAGAGTCGGCGAGCGCCCGCATGCGCCGCCTGTGCGCGTCGTCGCGAAGCGAGCAACCCCGCTCCACAGCCGCCGCGGTCGCTTCGACGGCCAGCGCCGCGCAGGCGGCCTGCTCTGCCGCCCGCGCGCTTTGCTCCCCGAAGGATCCGACGGCAGAGCCCCAGGAAGGATCGGAAGGATCGGCAGAGCCGGGGCGACCAGACGCGCGAGGGATGTGGCTGAGCTCCGCGCCTGCCAGAACGCCCCCCAGCCACAGCTGGCCGTGCTCTCGGCAGAGCTGGGTGAGCGCCTCGATGGGGGCACCAGCGCGGGCGAGGGCCCAGAGGCCGACGGACAGACGCGCGAGCGCAAGCAGATCGGCAGGGTGCATTCCGCGAATCCCTCCGGACGAAGCGTCCATCGGCAGAGCCGCGGCCACGGCCCCGAATGCGGCGTCGGGGTCGGCGCGGGTGAGGCTCGACTGCTCCGCCGAGCGCCACAGGGAGGTGGCGGCCGCGGCTCCAGCGGGGCCATGGCTGCGGGGCTCCGAGTCGGCGCCGATGTCGGTGCCCCCCTGCGCCGCCTCTGCCGCCGCGAAGGCTCTGGCGTGCGCCATCCAGACCCTCCTTCCGACGCCGGCGGGGCGGGACGTGGCGTCAGCGTCGCCGGAAGACGGCAGCAGCGCCGCCGCCAGGGCCGCGACCACGTCGCCCGCAAAGCCGCCCCTCGCAGCCTCATCCAGGCGAGCGAGGCACGCCGCCCTGCCCGGGGCATCGGGGCGCGGGTTCGGGCCAGAGCGGCCCGCGGCTCGGGCGAGGAAGGCGGCGGGCGTCTCGGCATGCGAGCCGCTGGGCACCGCGACGGCGGGGCAACCGGCCGCTGACGCGAGGAAGGTGGTTTGCAACCACCTTCGCGTGAAGAGGAGCATGCGGGTGCGGGTGCCGGCCTCCATGGCGGCCAGGGCGGCGGATCTGCCGTGCTCCCTGCCGCTCGAGGCCGCTGCCGAGGCACCCACGTGGGGCCAAGGAGCGCCGCCGGCCAGCGGTCCCCATCGCGACGGCGTGCCGCCTGAGGAGACGGTGGACCCTGCAGCGCGGCCCCGTGTCGCCGCTGCTGCAGCTGCAGCTGCTGCTGCTGCTGCTGCCGCCGGCTTGGCAGCCGCCGCGGCTGCAGCAGCGAAGGCCTCGTCGGCAAGGGGACGGAACTGTCCGCCCGCCTGGCCACGCGCAGAGGACGCCATCGCTTCCGAGGACGGCTCCGCGCGGCCGGGGGCTAGGCCTGCAATTGCGTCTGCCTCGCGGGTGGCGGCGGCAGCAGACTCCAGGACATGCTCGGCCGCGCCCTTGGGAGACAGGCTCCTGCCAGCGAGCTCCCACGCGGCCGTTGCGGCAAGTTCCGCCCGAATGGCGGCCTGCGTGGCAGTGTTGGCGGGGGTGGATCTGGCTCTGCCGGACAGGCCGGCCTGTGCGCGGGCTGCCGCGGCGGATGCGAGCACCAGTTGGTGCGACGCGCAGACGGGTGCAAGGCAGGCGGCGGCGGCGGCGGCTGCGACGCCCGGCGTGGCCCTGCGGGGCTGCCACGAGCGGGAGAGCTGTGGGGGCGCTGGCCGGGCCAGCGCAGGCGGCCCGGGGCTGGCCAGCGGCCGGAGCACGCCCGCCTGCGAGAGGGCTGCCAGGATGGGCGATGAGGGCTTGGATGGGGTCCGGTCCGTGGAAAGTTCCCGGGCAATGCTTTTGGCCGGCATGGCCGCAGGGGCTGGAAGGATCTTGGAGGCTGCGGCAGCGGCGTCGGCTAGGGCTGCTCCGAGGGCGTCAGCAGAGGCGGCCGCCGCGTCGGCGGCGGGGCCTGTGACGGATCCGAGGAGGTGCTGTGCCGAGGCGACGCAGCGAGCGGCCATCGCCCATCGGACGAGCAGAGTGGCGGCCTCGGCAGAGCTCGGAGCGGAGGCCAGCGCCGTGCAGGTCGGGCGGTCGAGCAGCGCGGCGAGGGCGGAGGCGGTGGCGGCGCGAAGTGCGCTGGGGCTCTGCCCGATCCACGCCGCAGCGGAGACGAGCCGGTCGCTTGCGCTGGAGGGGCGGGCGGTCACGGCGTCGAGCGCGGCTTGCGCGCGAGCAATGGCATCCAGAGATCCGGCCCCGGCGGTGCCGGCCAGGTCTGCGGCCGCCAGCGCGGTGGCGAGCGCCCCCACCATCGCCGAGTGGCCAGCGTGACCCCCGCCGAACAGGACGCCCGATGACGGGTCGGCGGCGCCGGAGGAAGCGGAGCGACGGGAAGGGTCCTCGGCGAGGGGGCGCTCGGCATAGGCGCGAAGCACCTGCGCCGCCCGCATTCCAAGCGCTGCCTCTGCCGCCCCCAGAGCGACCTCGGCAGCGGGAGGGCTGGCCACCGCGGCCAGCCCGCCCAGCGCCAGAGCGTGCCAAGACAGAACCTGCCTTGCCTCCGCTGCGCCGCGCAGGGCGGCGCTAAGCGACTCGCTGGCCCTGCCGCCATGCGCAGCGGCGGCCTTGGCGGCGCGGGACGTGTCCGTTGCGAGCGCCTGGCTTGCCAGGCGCACTGCCTCCCCGTGCCAGCCTGCCGAGCAGAGCTCCAGGCAGAGTGCCTCCAGATCCGAGGCGGTTTCGCCCTCTTCCCTCCACAGTGAGAGCAGAGCCGACAGCGTCGCCAAGCCGTCCGGCACGCCGCTGGCCCCGGCGCCGCTGGCTGGGCCGAGCCGGGCCTGGAGCGCCGGCTCCGCGAGGGCGGAGGGGCACTCGTCCGCAAAGTCACGGCGCTTGGAGGCGCTTACGGCGGCTGCGACGGAGCGCCGCGCGCTTCGGCGGGAGGATACGCCGAACCCGGCGGCAGCCCCTGCCGCTGACGGCGAGAGTGACCGCGCCTGCGACACTCGCCAGCTCTGCCCTTCCCGCCCCAGCAGGCGGCGCCCCGAGGGGCTGTCACGGCCTGCGGCACCGCCAGCGGCGTCGAAGACACCCGACGCTGGGGAGGCGGGGAACGGCGTCGGCGCATTGGCTCTGCCGGCGGGAGAGCCCTGCCCGTCCGCATCCAGCTCCGACGCGGCGTCGCCGGCTGAGGCAGCGGCTTCGGCCGCAGCACCGGTCAGCCATGTGACCACGGCGGGGCCTGCATGGGGCAGCAGCGGGGCGCTGCTCGCGAGCCACGGCGCCGCGGCCATCGCGGCCTCCGCCTCGTCTGCGTCAACACCGCTGTCTGGGAGCAGCAGCGTGAGGCGCCGCCAGTCCGCCCAGGCAGCGAACCGCACCAGCGTCGGGGCCAGCCCCGCACGCAGCGCGAGGGCCGCGGCGGCAGTGCGGCAAATGCGCGCCGACGTCGGGGGTCCTGTCGGGCAGAGCTCAAGTAGAGCCAGGTCAGCCTCACAGCGCGCGTGGGCCTCGGCGAGCAGCCGCGCCGCGCCAGCCTTGGGCTGCAGGCGGCTTGGCTCAGGGCTCGCTGCCGACCCGCGCCCGCTGGCAGCGAGGCGGACAGTTGCCAGCGCGGAGCTCACGGCTGCAAGCTCCGCGGACACGCACAGCTCGACGATGCGGCAGAGCTGCGTGGCCAGGGTTTCGCACAGCCGCCGGCTCTGCCGGCAGAGGTCGGATTCGACGGGTGGCGTTGCCAGCGCCGACCCCGCAGTCGTGCCGGCATGCTGGCCCATGAGGCGAACGGCGTCGTCCATGACGCTGCTCGACGGCATCAGCTGACTGTCAAGGCTGCCCTTCCCAGCGCCGGCGCCGGCACCGGCCGCCGGAGGCCAGCTGAGCGGGTCAGCCGGCGCTGCCGCTGCGCCAAGGACCACGCGCGAGGACGCCAGCTCCCGGAGACTGGCTGGGCGGATGGCGCCTCCGCGGCCGCGGGAACCGAGCCCAGCGAAGGGGGCTGCCCCGCCAGTGCGGCGCGAAGAGGACGCGAGCTGCAGCGCGGCTGCCTCCCCCCAGGACAGCGCTGCCGTCACGAGGTGGGCGTGGGTGGCCTTGGCTCGGGCCCGTAGAGCTGCCAAGCCACCCCGCGAGCGCTGGGTCCAGCCCACACGCGCGGAGGCACGGAGCTGCCACGAAGCGAGCAGGGCGGGCTCGGCAGAGCCCGAAGATTCTGCGCCGATGACTGAGGCAGCTTGCAGGAGGCATGCCGGCGGAGCGAGGTGCCCGGGCCTGAGCGAGGCCAAGCAGCGCGGCCACGACAGACAGCCCGCCTCCCAGCCGGCGGGCGGCTCGGGGAGGACCAGCGACGATGCGGACAAGACGGCTGACCCTGCCGGTGCCGGCGGCTGGGACTGGCGGCCGAGGGGGGAGGGCGCGGAGGATGGGGGCAGCGGCTTCTTTGCGGCGGCAGGCGGCAAGACGCGGGCGTGTCCGGAGCTCCGCGCTGGTTGCGCGCTGCGCCCCGCAGCTGCGACTGCAGCGCCGGGGGTGGCAGCGGAGGGCTCAGCGCCCGCTGCAGCGTAACCCGCCGCGAGGAGGGCGCTGGCGGTGCCAGCGGGGGCACTTCCGGTTGCGGTGGCGGCCTCGTCCTCGGCCTCCCGGAGAGCCATGACAACTGCCAGCGATGCCCCCACCACGGGGACGGGGCCGGCCGGCGTGCCTGGTCCCGACGGCCCTCCCGGCTCTGCATGGTCAAAGGGCTCTGCCACGCCGTAGGAGCCGCCGGCGTGCCGGCACGCGAAGGTCCAGGCCCTGCCAGCCACCCACAGCGCCAGGGCGTTGTCCGCCGCAAAGGCCTCCGAAGGGGCGTCTGCCTGACCGGACGAGGCTCCGGGCGCGGCAGGGAGCAGGCCGGCGAGCAGCGCTGCCGCAGGCGCTTCCAGCGCGGGCGCGCGAGCAGGCTCAGCGGGGCCGTGGGAGGAGGCGCCTTGATCGGCTGAGCGTCCGGCAGCCTGTCTCGAGGCGAGGGTGGGCTTCATGCCGGGGAGGAGGAGCCGGAGGCGGCTCGTCTGCGCCGAAGAAGCCTGCTCCTTGAGGATCAGCTCTGCCGCGGTTTCGGCCAGCAGCGGTGATGGGAGGGGCGGCGCCGCTGCGCACATGGCGCGGGAGAGGGACGCTAGGGCGCCAGCTGACGGGGGCAGGGATGCGGTGACCAGGGCCACGCCCGCGCAGGTGGCTAGGAAGCCGCCGTGGTCGGCGAGCGCCGCGCGCGCGGCCGGGCCGACGCTGGCGTAGGCAGAGCTGGAGCCGTGGCTTGCCGCGCGCAGGAGGAGGAGGAGCACGGTGTGGCTGCGGCAGGCGCCAGTGACGGCGCCCGAAGCGGAGGACACGTCATCCAGCAGGGGCAGAGCGCCCCACCCGCCGGCGGAGGCGCGGCCGGCGCGCGCGCGGTCCGGGGCGGCAGCGGCGGACGACGAGCCGAAGGTCGAGAAGGCACCCGGTGCGCCGTCGGGCGCAGCAACGGACCTGGACACGGCCGCAGCGCGCTTAGCCGCGTCCCGGATAATGGCAGCTGAGGCCTGTACGACTGCGCAAGCCAGCACCCTGAGCGGGCCACCCGGGCCGGCGGCGGAGGAGCAGCTTGCCACACTGCTCGTCGCCAGGGCGACAGCCTCCGACGCGCGGTGGTGGGAGTGCTGCCAAGCCAGGTGAAGAGCTGCCGCGTCACCGCTGCCATCGGCCTTTGAGCGCGCGAGGGCTGAGCTCGCGGCGGCGAAGGCGCTCTCTGCCGTCGACACTGCGGAGAGCAGGCCTGCCGCGGCGTCAGACACCGCTCCCTCAGTCCCCGGCTCCGGAATGAGAGATGCTGACGCGCACGACCCTTCCGCCGCTGCTCCCGCTGCTGCGGCGGCTGCCGAGGCCGCCACTGCGGGCGGGGGGCTGAACAGAGCTTGGCCAAGGGCAGCCCATCCGTCGTACGACCCCGCGTCGGAGCCAAGGCCGCCACTGCTGGCTGCGCGGCCGCCCCTTCCTCTGCCACGCGCGGCCGCGGCCTGCGACGCCAACCCCAGCACGACGCGCGGGAGCAGGGACAGGAACGGCAGAGCCGCAACCTGAGGCGGGGGCTGGGCCGTGCGGCGCCCGGGGCTGCCGGGGGGCGAGCTTGCAAAGGCGGGCGTGGGACGCTCCTGCGGGAGCCCCAGTGCCCCCGGCTGCGAGCCGAGGGAGCCCGCTCGGGAGCCTTGGGCTGACAGCGACAGCGACAGCGGTGCGTCGGCAGAGCCAGACCCCTGAGAGGGCTCTGCGGGCGCGGCGACGGTTGAAGGGTCGCCGAAGAGGACTTGCTGGCTGGAAGCGCCCGATGCGAAGACGAGCAAGGCGCCGGACGCGACGGCCGCGCCGGTTGCGGCCGCGGGGTGGTCGGGGGCCCAGGGGGCCACCAGAGGGCCCACCGCGTGGGCCCCGAGGTCGCTGGCGAGGAGAGACTGCGCGCACCGCTCCAGCCAGGGCCGCACGCGAAGCCGCCGGCCGCTGCTTGCGGCCGCAGGCGCGCCCTGCCCGTTGCTGGCCCCGCCACCGGCAGAGCCAACCGCGACGGTGAGGCGCAGGTCGGCGGGACAGGGCTGGACTACGACAGCCAGGAGGGCCTTCACAGGTCCCCCCCCGGTCCCCGGACCGGCGCCCGCCCCATCCGCGCCGTGTTCAAGCGCTGCGTAGTCCTCGCCACTGCGGACAACGCCACCATCCGCCTCTGCGTCGAGTGCGCCGCTGCCGCCGCCGCTGCCGCTGCCGCTGCGAGCGCGCCCCTCCAGCCGCTTTGATGCCACGCCCCTGCCGACTTGGGCACGAGGCCACACCAGGGCCACGCCCAGACCAGCCCGTGGCTCTGCCATCATGCAGAGCTCTGGGTCGGTCGGGGGGTGCGAGGGGGAGTCAAGCGGTCCCACGGGCCACGCCACGGCCTTGCGCGCTCCCGCCGACGACGGCGGTGACGTCACTCCGCATGCGCTGAGGGCCACGTCGACGGGCACCGACACGGGCAGCGGGTCGATCAGGAGCAAGGCTTCGCTCGGCAGAGCCACGCCCTGCCGGCCGGGAGCGGGCTGCACCGGCAGAGGCGCAAGGCTCCGCCCCGATCCGTCCAGCTCTGCCCCGGGAAGGCCCATCACGAGGACGTCAACCCGGGACACGAGGTCCCGGCCCGCGGTGCGAGGCCGCGCCACCGTCACGGCGAGGGCGTTGCGTCCGCAGCCCAGCCCGTGAACGGCGGAGCCTGCCATGGCGTCAGCGGAGAGCAGGCTAGCTGGCGAGGTGGCCTCCACGGGCCGCTTCGCCCGGCGCCGCCTGCTGCCGCCATCTCCGCCGCCTCCGCCACCGCTGTGCCCGCGGCTGCGGCTGCTGTCGCTGTCCTCGCTGGCGTCGCTATCCTCGTCAATTCGGCCCTCGCTGCCAGACTCGTCGGCGTCGTCCAGCGTGCCGACGTCCACTGCGCACATTGCCACCACCGCGCCGCGAACGGGGCCGCCGTCGGCGCTGGCCTCTGCGCGCTGCAGCTCCTCGTTCAGCGAAACCGCCCAACAGAGCTCCGGCTCTGCCGAGGGCCCCAAAGGCACGCACCGCTTCACGACGGCGCAGTCCGTCGCAACTACCACCACTCGGCAGACACACTGCAGAGTGTCCACCGCAGCCAGTGCCGGGCGCGAAACCGCTGCAGAGCCAAGCAGGGCGTGCGCCTCCCAAGCGTCCGAGCCTGGCCTCGGCCGCAACCCTCCAAGCACGGTGGCCACGACCCCGCCCGCAGACACGCGCGCGATGGACGAGTGCCGGGCCCCTCCCATGCCGCTCGGCGGGCCCCGTGGGAGGGGGCCGTGCGCGGCAGTGGCGCCGCTGATTCCCAGTGCCGACCCGACGAATCCCAGGAACGACGAGGTGAGAGACGCGGGCTCTGCCCCTGGCTCGACCCACGCCTCCGCCTCCAGAGCGCGTCGCTCCGGGTCCGCGGAGCCCCTGACGGAGGCTGCCCAAGGGCCCGACACGGCGGGCGGAGCGGCGCCCCTGCGCCGCGGGCGGGCGGACGACGCGGTGACGTCGGCGGCCGCAGGCAGGACGTCGACGTAGACGAGCGACCCCCGAGAGCCGGTGAGGAGAAAGCGAACGTGCTGGAAGGATCGTTCCTGCGGCGGGGTGGGGGGTGTGGCGAAGAGGACGAGGGAGAAAGGCAGGCGAGCAGCGTGGGCGGGCGAAGGCGGGCGGGCCGGGGACGTGGGTGGGGGGGGAAGGCGGCTCGCAACTGAGGGGGTTCGCGCGCGAGCACGACGGTCGGGTGCAACGCTCAGGGGCGGGAACTCCGCGCCGCTCGGCGCGGGACGCGAGGAAAGCGGGGCAGGCGTTGCAGTGATTCGGCCGCCAGGTGGACTCACGGCACGCTCGACCTCGGCTGCGCAGCCGATGGGCACCAGGCCAGTGACGGCCTCCCGGCGCAACAACGGCGCGCGGCGCCCGGCGCCTCCCCAGGCTTCCCGGCAGGCCACCGAGCTCCACGGCCGACCCGCCGAGTCGCGCTCAACCGGGTCGTCACGGTGTGCGGCGCGCAGGTGCCACACGAGGGTCTGGCCGGAGGGAGTGACTGCCACGGCAACGGGGTCCGCGCCCGCCCCTCGGGGCTGATACACAGCAAAGTTGCGCGCCCCGGGATCCCACTGGGCGTAGTCAGCAACAATTCCATCCTCGGGATCAGCCGCACGCAGTAGCCACGAGGTACTGGGCTGTGGCGCCGGGCTGTCCGCTGGCGGGCGAAGCGGCCACACGACGAGGCCGTCGCCAGTGGGCACTGCGGCCCACCCGCCGCAGGCGGTAGCAAAGCCAAACTGCGCGCGCGCAGTATCCCTGCTGGAGACGGGAGGCACGAGTTCCACCGCTGCGGGCGGGACTGCGGCGACGGCGGCAGCCGCCGCTTGGACCGCTTGGCTGTCGTCGCGCTCCAAGTGTGGGCCGCGCACGGCAGCCCCGTCACTGCCAAGGTCGCGGCGTGACCGCTTGGGCCACGACATGGCTGCCCGGAACCCAGGCAGGGAGCTGGGCTGCGTGCGGGAGCACCGCAACGAGCGCTGTTGTGGGGCACGCTTCAAACAGAGCCGACGACCGCGGATCAGTTCTTCGCAGTCGCGTTCATATCTGCAGCAGAGTCAGGCAGCGACGGGTGGAGTTCGGCGGCCTGCAGAGCTGCCCAGCAGCACCAGAGCGCCGTCCAAAGGCCCGTGAACCGCGCCCCACGTCACGCCAAAGCCTGGCATGGACACCGCGCACAGCCTCAACACGCTGGCTCACGCGAAGTGGGCGGGGCCCCAGCGCAGTGGGGTTGTCCGCAACAGTCTGTGAAGCAGCTGGGCTCGGCTTGGATTCTCGACAACCGCCAAGCCGAAGCAGGGTCGATGAGTGTGCATCGTGGGTGCGCTTCGCGCGGTGGCCGGGGCGGCTTCCGGTTGCCAGTGGCGCACGGCACGACGGTCTGTGTATCGCAGCGCTTTGGCAAATCACATTGTTGGAGGGGCGCCGCAGTTGCGCGCCGATGCCCAGTCTTCCCACAGCCACCTGGCGTCAGGCAGCCCAGGCGCGTGGGCCGGTCGGGTGGGCATCATGGGCGCGGCTGCACTGGGGCGGCGACCGGACCGCGGATGCAGTGAGACGATCAGCGAGTGCATCCGCGGCCGGCCGCCGCCCCCCCGCAGCCGCAAAGGGGGGCGGCCGAGATCGAGAAGCGCCGCAACACTGCCCCTTGTGGCCGCTCGCCCGCTCAGGAGGGGGGAGAGAGGGGGGGCAGCGCGGCAGGCTCCAAGTCCGGCGCAACGTTGCCTCAGGAGGCAGCTAGCGGCCGGTCGGCCGGTCGCGGGCAGGCTCACGCGCGCTCGCGCACCTGCTCCAGCAGCTCGGTTGCCACCTTGCTGGCGTCGCCGAGCAGCATGGAGCAGACGTCCGGGCGGAAGAAGAGGGGGTTGTCGACGGCGGAGTAGCCCTGGCCCATGGAGCGCTTCACCACGATGACGCGACCAGCCTTCCAGACCGGGATGACGGGCATGCCCGCAATGGGCGAGTCGGGGTCCTCCTCGGCGGCCGGGTTGACCGTGTCGTTGGCCCCCATGACGATGGAGACGTCGATGTCCTTCCAGTCCTCGTCGTCGAGGTCCTCCATATCCAGAACGTCGTCGTAGGGCACGCCAGCCTCCGCCAGCAGCACGTTGAGCTGCCCGGGCATGCGGCCCGCCACGGGGTGGATCACGAACTTGACGTGCTTGCCCTGGGCCTTGAGCTCCTTGTGGACCTGCGCCATGGCGTGCTGCGCCTGGGCGACGGCGAGGCCGTAGCCGGGCACGATGGCGACGCGGCGGGCGTCGCGGATGAGCTGGCTCGTCTCGACCACGGACGTCTCCACATGCTCGCGCTCCTCCTCGCCGTCAATGGCCTTGGCCGACTGCGTCTTGGTGCCCCAGCCGCCGAGGATGACGGCGGGCAGCGACCTGTTCATGGCCTCGCACATGTGCAGCGACAGGAACCCACCGCTGGAGCCGATGAGCGCGCCGACGGTCAGCAGCAGCGGGCTGTGCAGCGCGAAGCCCTCCGCGCAGAGGGCCCAGCCGCTGTAGGAGTTGAGCACCGTGAGAAGGACGGGGGCGTCCGCGCCGCCCACGCCCATGCCGATGTGCCCGCCGAGGAAGCCGGCGGCGCCAGTGCCGGCAGCCAGCATGGCCAGCCCGGCGGCGGTGCCGGGGTCGCCTGCGGCAAAGGCCCCCATGGCGCCGAGGCTGAGCAGAGCCGCGCTTCCGTTGATGAGGTCGCGCTTGGGCAGGGTGATGCTGGCAGAGCTCACGAGGCCCTGCAGCTTGGCGAAGGCGGCGACGCTGCCGGTGGCGGTGATGGCGCCGATCCAGGCGCCGAGGAAGACGCTGACGCGCTCGACGGTGCCCAGGCCGCTGCCAGCAGTGTGCTCGGTCGCGGTGCGCGCGGCCTCGGCCACGACGTCGGCGGCGGCTGATGCCATCGCGGGGTCGCCCGAGGCGGCGAGGAAGGTGCCGACCGAGGTTGCCGCGGCGGCCACGCCCACGAGAGCGTGCATGGCCGCGACGGACTGCGGCAGCTGCATGGGCGAGATGGTGCGGCCCAGCACAGCGCCGGCGGCGCCGCCCGCTCCCATGAGGCCGCCGGCCTGCATGAGGGCGCCTGCGCTGCCGGCGATGGGGAGGGAGACGATGGCGGCGAGGGTGCCGGTGCCCAGGCCGATGACGGCCAGCGCGTTGCCCATGCGCGCGGTGTCCTGGGAGGAGAGGCCGGCGATGGCGCCGATGGAGGAGAGCGCGCCGACGAGGCCAAGGGTGCCCGCCGCGCCGGGGAAGCCAGCCGCGGCGGCGAGGCCGTAGGTGCCGACGGCGGCGGCGCCCGGGATGGCGTAGAGGTTGTTGTGCTCGTTGGGGTCGGTGGGCCGCTTGAACATCTCGAGCATGCGGTGGGTCACCATCGACCCGCCCACGATGTTGGTCGTGGAGACGAGGACGGAGATGGCGCCGAGCCACTGCGCCGCCGTGACTGGCACAAGGGAGCCGTCCGCGGCGAGGAGGTGGAGGCCTCCCACGGCGGTGAAGCCGGAAAGGGCGTTGGTGGCGCTGATGAGCGGGGTGTGGAGGCTGTGTGCCACGTTGCGCACCGCCCAGACGCCCAGGCCGACGGAGAGGGCGAGCACGGCGATGCTGCTCTGGAACTCAGTGTCGACGCCGCCCATGCCCATGGCGACGATGGCGGAGGCGCCGCCCGCGATGCCGAGCGCGCGGCGCATCGTCTTGGCCTTGGCCAGCTCCTCGGGGGTCTTGGGGGCGGGCTTGTTCTTCTCCTCCTCCTCCTCCTTCTTGCCGGCGGAGCCCATTGCGGCCGCGTCCACCTTTTGCATGGACGGCGGGGGGGGGGCGGGCCACATCACCTGCCCGTCAAGCGTGACCAGGGCTCCGCGGGTGACCTCGTCGTCGAGGTTGAGGCCGAAGGCGGCGGCCCCGTCGGCCGGCCGGCTGGCCTTGGGCGGCTCCAGGGAGAGGAGGAACTTGGTGGCGTTGTTGCCGAAGAGCGTTGAGCTCTGCGGCGCCATGCGCGAGGGCAGGTCGGTGTAGCCGATGCAGGTGACGCCGTTGTCGGTCGTGATCACCTTGCCGGGCTGGGTCGTGGCGATGTTGCCGCCGGCCTCGGCAGCGAGGTCCACGGTGACGGAGCCGCGCTTGAGGGCGGCAACGTGCTCTGCCAGGATCAGCTGGGGGGCCTTCTTGCCCGGGATGAGCGCCGTGGTGATGACGACGTCCACCTCGCGCGCCTGCTTGGCGAAGAGGGCCATCTCCGCGTCGAGGAAGGCCTTGGACATCTCCTTGGCGTAGCCGCCGCCGCCGCCCCCGGCCTCGGCCATCACCTCGGGCGGCAGCTCGAGGAACTCACCGCCGAGGCTCTCCACCTGCTCCCTCACCTCGGGGCGAGTGTCGAAGCAGCGCACGATCGCGCCGAGGTTCTTCGCCGTCTGCACGGCCGCCAGACCGGCCACGCCGCCGCCGATGACGAGCACCTTTGCGGGGGGGACGCGGCCCGCGGCCGTGACCTGGCCGCTGAAAAAGCGGGGCAGGTGCTCCGCAGCCTCGATCACGGCGCGGTAGCCGGCGATGTTGGCCTGGGAGCTGAGGACGTCAAAGACCTGCGAGGGACGGGCAGCAGGGGCGCGGGGGGCGGGCGAAGGGCCTGGGCGAGACGGATGGGGGTGCTGGCGACTGGCGACGCCGGGCAGCAACAGGCGCGGAGCCAGATCCGTCGTTTCGCCCCTGCCGCCCCTCTCGCTCGCTCGCTCGCTCGCGAGCCGGCGTTGGGCGCGCACCCGCGAGGAGGCCCGACTGGGCTTTGGCCGGCCTCTCCCCGCGCGGGCGGAGCGGACGCGCTTGCGAGTTGCGCTTGAGCGGCATTGATCGGCAGCCGACTGCAGCAGCGACAGTTGCGGCAACCCGGCTCTCGCCGGCCGTCGCAAACCCAAATCCGCAGGGCCAGGGCAGGCGGGGCCCGGGCTGGGAACCGGGGGCACTTGGGGCACTGGGGGGACCGCTGCCGCGGGGCGCTGGCGCTGGCGGGGCGCCGGGGCTCACCTGGGCGCGGGAGATCCGTGGGACGCAGTCCAGAGCCAGTGATGCAACCCCGGCGTCCTGGAACGCCTTGACCAGCTCCTTGTTGGAGCCCGGGCGGACCATGGAGATGGTCGCCGTGCCCTTGCGCAGGGACTTGGGGTTGGGCGCACCGATGCCCGCCACAATGTCGGCGGCGTACGCGTCGCCCACGGTGGCGCCCGCCTCAACATACATGGCGTCCGAGTAGCCGGCCTTGCTCCCGGCTCCCGACTCGACGACGACCGAGCCGAAGCCCTTGCTGAGGAGCATCTTGACGTTCTCGGGCGTCATTGCCACGCGCTTGTCCTCGCCCTTCTCGCGGAGGATGCCGACGGCAAGCTGCGCCCGGGGGCGGTAGGTCTTGGCGGCTGCCTCGGCAGCCGGCCCCGTGGAGGCGGCTGCGCCAGCGGCCGGCGCCGCGGCGGCCGCCTCCGCCGCGAAGGGGCGCAGAGGGGGCGTTGAGGACGCGAGAACCGCCGAGTTGGGCAGCCATGCCGCCAGGCGCGCGGGCTTGAGCCCCGGAACACTGGATCGGCGCGCGAACGAGGTGGGAACGCGTGCCGCCAGGCGTGCGTGTGCTCGGGACAGCATCTTGAAAGCCGGGACCTGCTGATGGGGCGGGTGACGGCCTTTTCCTGCGCTCGGGGCACCTCCCGCAGCGCGAACGCGAGTGCGGCCCGACTGGCCGCACCTTGGCGAGCTGCCACAACGATGCGAGTTCGCAGCCGTCGCGAGCGAGCAGAGCCCTGCAAGCGTCCTGCCACGTCACGCGCGCGACGCTTCCCCTCGTTTCGCCGTCCCCAAGGGGAGCGGCAGGCGCCCGCCCGGGGCCCGCCTGCCGCGCCTGCCCCTCCGTGGGCCGCGGGCCATCCGGGGCCTCACAGTTGCGCTGCAAGCGCGCCGGGCGCTGCGGCAAGCGCCCGCGAGGCCCGTGCCACTCTCGCGCGCGGCCTGGCGCTGGGCTCGCGACACACGCCCCACACGCCGCAACTGCAAAGCCATACGCGGCCCTGTGTTGTGGGGTTCGATTGCGGCGCAAGGGGGTTCGCTAGAGGGGCGGAGCGCTGGCGGGGCGAGCAAGGCCTTGCGGCCCGTCGTTCAACAGATGCGAAAATTGGCTCGCGCGACAGCGGCGCACGCACGCCGGACGCGCTCAGCGCTGGGGCACCGCAGGGCGCGGCGCGGGGGCTTCGGGCATGTCGGCGTCCCCGTTGGGCTTGACCTCCACGGGGCGGGCCGGGCTGTTCGCCTGTGGGGTAGCCGACGCGAACCACTCCGACTTGGCCGGGGTGCCGTACGAATCGGTTCCAGCCTCTTCCGTGGCGGTGGGCTTGCGGGAGACGTGCGCGTCCAGCAGGTCCGCCGACCACCCCACGCCTCCGGGCTCCACGGCGCCGTTCTCGATGGCCGCGACGCGTGCCTCGCCGTCGGCAATGGCTGCCTCCACAGCCAGGCGCTCCTGCATGCGAGCGCGCACTGCCTCGCGCAGGAGGCGGGGGCCGGACGAGGGGCTCGCCGATGGCGGAGACCGCGGCTTGGCCCCGGGCATCTGGTGGCGAGCCCGCTTGGTCAGCTTCCAGTTCTGGAGCAGCTCCGCGTCGTCTGCGGCGGAGCCCGCGCCAAAGGAGTGCTCGCGGAGCAGCCGCAGGGCCTGCAACAGCCCCTCCACCGCCCGCTTCTCAACGTCCAGAGGCACGCGCAGGCCGGCCGTCTTGGCGTTGATAGAGGCCAAGGCGCCGGCCGCCGCGTCGCCGTCGTCCAGAGCGTCGCCGTCGGTCTTTGGGAGCTCGTGGCTCGCCAGGGAGTTGGATCCCAGGACCCAGGCGAGAACGCGAGCGGCGTACTGGGGGTCGGCGGCCATCTTCTCCTCGTTGGGGTCCCAGGAGTCGTCGAACTCGCGCGCGTTGTTGAGCCGCGCCAAGATCACCAGGCCCTTGCGGACAAAGGCGCCCTCCCCAAGGGAGCGCATGCGGGCCACGTTGAGGGCCGCAGTGCTGATGCCCATCGGGGAGATGAGCACACTGTCGTCGAGCTCCAGGATGCGAAGGAGCTCCCTGATGCGCGCCGCGGCGTGCTTGTGCTTGGGGTCGGACTCCTGCGGGTTGCTGGTGCGGATGTTGAGGGCCGAGTGGACCTCAGACGTTGTCACTTGGCCGTGCTGGGACAGGAGGTCGGCGTTCCAGCGCTTGGGGACGAAATTCACAAACACCTCCTTTCCTGGCTTGGCCGCCTCCTCGCTGCCGCGGGGCTGGTGCGAAGGCCCCATGTGAGTGACCTTGAAGCCCTTGCGGGTGATGCTGTAGGCGGTACGGACCCCCGCGGCGTGGTTGAACATGTGGAGAAGCGGGACGATGCAGGGGATCGAGCCGACCTCCTCGAGGCCAGTCGAGACGCGCCGGCCGAACTTCATCACCATGGCCGACGCCCAGCGCAGCTGGTCATCACCCAGCAGGGACATGTCCTCAGCGTCGCTCTCGGCCTGGGCGGGGTCGGCGGCCACGTGCGACAGGAGCAGTGCGGCCGGGTCGCCCATGGGGAAGGCCGCGCGCACTGCGTCAACGTTTTCGGACACCCTGCGCTGGAACTCGGCAAAGGACTGCTGCGTCCGCTCCACGGCCGATCCGACGGCAGTGCCCTTGAGGACAGCCTCCTCGGCGGCTCCCATGTAGCTGCGAGAGCATTCGGGCGGACATGCCAAGGCACCAGCAGCAGCAGGCACTGTGTCAGCGCGCTGTGTCGTCGGACACACTTTCAACCGGAATGGCGGCTGTGGCGGAGCAGCGCTACGAGCCACGCTGGCATGCTCACAGTGCGTTCAGCTCCTTGCCAGGGGGGAAGGTCTTGAGCAGGGCGTGGGTGCTTGCTCGGCCGCCCAGGCTCTTGTGGTACAGGAGCTCGAGCGCAAGCAGGTCCTCTCCGGTGAAGCCCAGGTCAAGCAGCTCGCGCGTGGCGTTGCTGCGGCCCACAGGAGCGTCACCGGCCTTGTCCAGCAGACCTGGAATCGGGGCCATGAGGATGGCCTTGGCGTCGCATGCGGACATGTCGTCCTCGGGAAAGACCGGGTCCACGTGTCCGCCCTCCTCCTCCGGCTCGCGCGTCACCACGCGCCACACGAGGTTCTCAGGCGCGGCCACCTCTGGAGAAGCCTTGATCGCCTTGGAGGGCCGCTGGGCGTCGACGCGAAGCGACGGGTGCATGCGGCACCCGTTCGCGGCCGCCCAAGCCTCGAACTCGTGCACGGCCTTGGCTGCGCCGGCGTCTCGCTTCGAGGCCCCAGCGGCTGCCACGGCAGCGCAGGCCAGAGCCAGCACTGCAGCAACGGACCGCATTGTCGCCGCCGCGGGGTGTGCCAGCAGAGGGCGGGCGCCGCTGCTTTTTGCTGCTTCTGTGGCCGGGATGGCTGCGCCGCCACACTCGACCCGAAGCAGAGCCCGTCACTTGCCCATCACCTTGCCCCCGGGCGCGGGGCACGGCCGCGCCGCCCACCTTTTCGATTCTGGGGAATGCCCTATACGTGGCACTGCCTGCGACAGCTGAGAGGGCTGCGGGCCCCGGTTGCAGCTCGTGGCCCCTGGTGTCCGAGAGCGCGGAGCCTGCAACCGCTGCCACTGCAACAGCTGGCTGCCACGCGCGACCGCCGCTGCTGATGCCGCCCACCACGCACGTATGCAAACTTCCCTCGGCAGCCCCACAGTTCCGGGGGGGGGGGGATTGGGGACGAAAATCCGCTGCTGTCGCCGTGCAGATTGAACGGGTTGTCCTGCGCTGGTCGCAGGGCAGAGTCTGAGTTGGCCAAAGTTGTGCGGAAGTACGGCTCAGTCCCGCGCCCAGCGACCACTCCACAGAAGAATGGCGGAGCCGCCGCTCCCGCCGGTGCCCTTTGGCCTTGGCGGAAACGGGCTCACGCACTTTGCCAGCGCCGCCTGCGACGGTGGTGCCGTGTGGCCGGCGCGTGCTGCGTTTGCGTCGCCGCTGCCAGGCATCGCCCCAGCTGCGCATGTCGAGGAGCTGCCGGCTTCCGACCCCCTGGCACGCCGACACAGAAGCCAAAAAGTTGCCACGGCGACAGTAGTGAGGCGAGGCCGCGCTCGCGCGTGCCATTTGTTGTCCGGCGGCCGCGCGCGCGCCGCCAAGCACCGACGGCGGCAATCCAGCCGACCGCTGCCGCGCCGCCTCGCTGGGCGCCGTTGCCGGTATCGCAGGTTGACCTCGGTGCGTCGGGGGGACACTCGGGGACGAGCACTCTCCTGGCCGGAGCGGCGCGGGCCGCGTTTTCGTCTGCGCTCGGTACTGTGCCCGCTTCGAGCAGACCTGCAGTCACGCCTCCCGGTCTGTGGCGGGGCGTCGACCCGCTCACGCTCATCCCGTGCGCGGACGGCTGCGTGCGCGTGATGGCCAAAGGTAGCTCGCGCGCCGAGCGCCAGCGGCTCGTCGCTGTGCTCACGCCTGCAAGAGCGGTCGCGTCCACGATTCGGTCCCTGTCGGTGTCGCCGGCGTTCGAGGTGCCTGCAGCTCCCCTCCATGCCCAACCCGAGCAGCAGTACCAGCAGCAGCAGCAGCAGCAGCAAGCGCACCCGGCAGCGGCCGCGGCGCCCTCCGCCCTGTCTTTGGACTCCGGGACTCCTCCCGCCACGACGGCAACTCGGCGGGCTGTGCTCGTGGTCGCGGCACACCCGGGGGGTCTCACCCTGTGGGTGCTGCTTGAGACCCCAGCCTCCCAGCAGCCGCCTCCTGCCCTTGACGCTCTCAGCGGCGCGGCGCCGGCCTCTGTCTCCGACCCCTCGTGCTGGAACGACGTGGCCGACTCAACCCTCATGCCCAAGTCCTGGATTGCCCAGCTCGGCACTGTGAAGCTGCGCAAGTTGGCAGCTCTCTTTGCCGCCCCGCCAGACCCCGGCAGCGGCAGCAGCGGCGGCAGCGGCGGCAGCGGCGGCAGCGGCTCCGAAGGGAAGTCTGTGCGGCCCTCGCCCGTCACCGCCGTTGCGTTCCTGCCCGCCCTCCCGGGAGCTTCCCGGCGTCTTTACCTGGCAGAGCCAGTGGCCGAGCAGCCCGCATCACCGGCACCCCCGTCGTCGTCGTCGTCGTCGTCGTCGCATTCGTCGTCCTCGTCCTCATCCTCGGCCGCGGCTGCAGCTGGCGCTACAGCCGCGGCGCCGCGCTTCGAAGTGCTCGCAGCCATTGCGGTGGGCACGGCTTCCGGCGTGGTTCGGGTCGCGAGCCTCTCTCTCGGCGTCAGGCCCTCCGACACACCCTTGACGAGTGCCCCCTCGGCAGTCTCAACGGTGCTCACAGCTGCGCAGGCCGCTGCCAGCGCTGCGCTGCTGCGAAGGCCGCCACCCGCCGCCGCCCGCGGAGCCCAGGCCGGGCCGGATGCCGTTCCGCCTGCGTCTGCTGCAGGGAGCGGCGCTGCGCCCCCCGTGAGCGAGGAGGATGCGGCGGAAGCCTACGGGAGGCAGCTTGACGACGCAGACGAGAGCTTGCCCCGGCCGACGCGGCGCCAGCTCGCACGGTCTCCGCGGCTCAATCTGCTGCAGCGCGGCGCTCCAGCCCAGCGCCAGGCGCAGCCCGACCAGGGTCACGGTCCCGCCGCCAGAGGGGAGACCCTGCTGCTGCTGCCTGAGGGACCCGTGCTGTTTGAGCCTGACGGCCGGGCAATCACCGCGCTATCGCCGCTCATGTCGGCCCATGCCTGCGGCCAGGATCATCGCGCTGCCTCCCGGGGCACCGGCACCAGCAGCGGCGATGGTGCGGCCGCCGCGGGCGCTAGGCCGGCCTCTGGCAGCCAGGACTGCGCCCGTGGCTGCGCGCACGCGCAAGCCGTCGGGCTGGCGGTGGTTCGGGGCGGGTGCCAGGCAGCCATCGCGGCCCTGTGGCCGGATGCTGCTCCCACGACAGCCTCGGCCTCGCGCGCGGCGCCCGCCGCTGCCGCCGCGGTGGTCGCCGGCGTGGTGCCCCCCCTCGTCCCGCGGAGATGCACGGTCGGGTCCGCTGCAGCGCAGACGGCGGTGGCTGGAGGCGGCAGCGTCTTTCGCATCGGGGTGCCGCCACCACAGCATTCCACCGCCGCGGGCGCTGCCCCCGGCGGCGTTGCTGGCATGTGGGTGGTTCTCGACGCGACGCTGTCCGCGCCCGTGACCGGAGCCGCCTGGACCATGCTTCCAGAGAGCCACCCGACGTTCCGGCCGCTCCCCGTTCCTGCCGGGGCGGCCGGCGACTCGCCCTGGGCGGCTGTAGCCGGCGCCGACGCGGCGGACCCCTCTGTCGCCGCTGCCCCTGCGGTTCCGAGCTCGGGGTTCAGCCGCTCTGCTGTCCGCGAGCGGGCCATGGGCGCGCTGTCGGAGTGCGCCACGGGAGTGCGGGACGGCGGCTCGCCCGTGCCGCGTCTCTCGCCGTCTCTCCATCCGCCTGACGCCGTCCCCAGCGCGCCGGCACGTGGACGGGCCGTCCCCTTCGCAGCCTTCGCAACGGGTGACGGGCGCGTGATCGCCTGGTCGGCACAGGCCTGGATCTCCTTCGCCGGTGCAATTGCGGCCGGCGGCCGCCCTGCCCGCTCCATCGCCCATTTTGAGCCGGCGTGCCCCGCTGGCCCCGTGGGGTGGCGCCTGCGCCGGCTGCTCGTTGCGGAGGCAAGCGCTGGCCCCTGGCGCCTCCGCACGGCCGAGGCCGCCGCCGCCCACCGGAGCGTGTCCTCGGAGGAGCGAGACGCTCTCAAGGCCGTCGAGTCGCAGCTCGCGCTCGTCGCGCAGCAGTCTCGGTCGCAGAACCAGAAGCGGCGGCTTGCCACACTTGACAGGCTCAAGAGCCAGCGCGGGCCTGTCACGGGCTCGCTGGCCTCCAACAGGTCGGGCAGCGTGGTGGACTCTGTCATCAGGGCCCTGGTTCGAGTCCCAGCCGCCTTCTCGGCCCTCGAGCGCGTCATCGACGACGCGACCGCCTCAGGCGCCGATCCGTCCGGCAGCGCTGCCAAAACCATCCTCGGCGCTTGGCTCGCTCAGCGGCTCCGCAGGCAGCGCGCGGTTGCGGCGCGAGCTCTGGCCACGTCGTCGCCGCCTGGCCTTTCTGGCTTGGACGCCAGCTGCTGGCCTCCTGTCGTGCTCCTCGCCTCCGCAGTTCCCTTCCACGACGTGCGGTCTGACAAGCAGAGCGTGCACCCCTTCAGCCGCCGCGCGCCGGTGCTCCCGGCAGACGCCGTGTCGATGCAACGAATCGACGGCTGGAGGGCCAGGGGGCTGGCTGCAATGCTCGAGCCTGCAGCTCCTGCTGCATCGGCGGCTGGTTCCGCCGGGGGCACGCTGGGCCGCCCAGCCTCGCCCGCCTCTGCCTCAGCGGCGGCGCCTCCGCAACGGCCGCCAGCGGCGTCGTCGTCGTCGTCCTCCTCCTCGGCGGCCGCAGAAGCAGCAGCAGCAGCAACAACAACAACAATGGCAGCAGCATCAGCGTCGCCTGCCCCTGCGGCGGGTGCTGGGGCGGCTTTGAGTCAGCCCGAATCGCCCGCCCCCTCAGCCTCGCCTTCGGATATTATTTCCGCCGAGTCCCTCTACGCGGAGGGCCCAGACCAGGGCGTGCCCCCCCCCGGGCTGGGCCAGCATGAGGACCCGTGCTCGGTGGCAGGCCTCGTCGTTGCGGCGGTGCGCGTCGCCAGCGAGCAGGCGACAGCCATCGCCACCGGCGGCAGCTCCGTGGGGGCCCTCGCCCCGTGGACCGCTATCTGGTTCTTGGAGCGCGCAGCAGCGATGCAGCATGCGCACACGGTCAACTCCGCAGCCGTGGCAAGCGCAATTGGGGCCTTTCGCCAGGACGAAGCCAGCCCAGCCGGAGCAGAAGCGCGCTCGCGGCCTGCACCGCAGGACGCGGCAGTGCCGACGGGCACAGCCGCCTCCGCTGACGCGCAGCCAGCTCCCGCGACAGCGGGAGTGCCTGCTCAGGCTGCGGCTGCCGGCGCTTCTGGCGACGCGCCCGTCGTCATGGGCCCGACAGCCGCTGACGCCGGCGCAGATGACAACGTTCTGCTTGACGGCCCCGCGCCCCCGTCGCCACCCGAAGTGGCGTCAGCTCTGCTCGCTGCCCAAGCCCTCTTGGCCCTGCGAGCGTGCTCCGGCGACCCCTCCAGCCTGGAGTCGGCTCGCCTTCGTGCGCTGTGGCTGTTGCGCGCAGCAGTTGCTCTGCTCAGCGGGGCTCGCCTCTCCGCCCGGGACGTGGGCACCTTCCCGGGCACCAGCGCTGCCCTGGACGTCGGGGGCCCGCCAGAGGTCGAGCCCAAGAGCCGCGTGGACGCTGGCGGCGCCGTTCTGGCGCAGTGGGGCCGGGGCCGGCGCAGGCTGACGCTGCTCGCCGTGGGTGGGGTGCGGGCCGCGGCGCTTGGGCAGCGGCTGGCTGCGCTGCTGCTGTGGTCGCGGAGTGCAGGCAACGCCGGGCACGCGGAGGGAGGCGCTGCCGGCGCAGGCCTGTCATGGCTGCAAGCCACAGTGGATGCCGGCCCTGCACGGCGCTGCCTGGCCGCCGCCGCGACCATGACGGCGGTGATGGCTGGCCTCGTCGGCGCTCCGACGTGCGGCTCCCGCACCGAGGCTTCGCTGACCAGCTGGGCGGCAGTCAACGCCCGAGCCGCGCGCGCTGCCGGCGCGCCGCGCCTTCCAGACGGGTACTTGGCCGCAGCGTCCGGCCTCCCAGCGGCGCTGCTTCACGCGCCCCTTGCGGAGGTGGCTGGCGCTGATGCGGAGGGCCTCGACGCTGCTGCAGCGGAGGCGTCGGCACAGCTCTCTGCCATCAGCGACGCGCTGGAGAGCTCCAGTGACATCGGCATCGCCAACGCCGTGGGCAGCGCGTCCGTGAGGCTGGGCCTTGTGGCTCAGGCAGCTGCGGCCGTCGCAGCGGCGTTCACCGCAGAGCACGAGGACTCGCAATGGTGCTTGTCGGGGGCGGCAGCTCCGCTTGTGGCTCTGCTGGGCACCCCCGATGGGCCCATCAGCCCCGCCACCGGCCAGCCCCTGGTCCTCAGTGACTCGACCCAGCTGCGCTCGTCGTTCCTCCGGCCCAACCTTGAGATCCTCGCTCCGATGCGAGCCTCGCCGCCGTCGCCTTCGTCGTCCTCCTCGTCCTCGTCCTCGTCCTCGTCGCCTGCCCCCTCCTCTTCCTCGTCGTCGGCCGCGTCGGCGGAGCAGGTCGCTGGCACGAGGGACACCGCCGCCCCCCTACATGCGGCCACCCAGCTCTGTCCGGCGTCGTGCCTGCCTTTGGCTGATGGGGGCTCGCTGGGAACGCTCCACTGCGAGATCTGCCACGCGGCTGTGCTCCGGGAAGCCGTGTGTGGCCCCATGGCCTCATCGGCGCTGTGGTGGTGCCGCGAACCGGGAAACGCCGCGAAGGGAATGGTTGCAGGTCCATTGTGCCCGCTATGCGGGTGCGTGCTCGGGTCGGTGGAGGCCTGAGCCGGCAGGGCAACAATGTGTACTCGAGTGAAAGCTGGCGGCGGCGAGCGATGCAACGGAAATCCAACGCAAGCACGAAGTTAGTCACGACACAGAAACACGGCTCCGGAGCACGCACCCGCACGCAGCGCTGTCAGCTTACTCGTCCGCCATAGCCGCAGCCCCTGCTGCGGCGTCACCACTGAAGGCGTCGCTCTCGTCCATCTTGGGCTCCTTGGGCTCCATATCTTCGCCGTACTGCATGCACGCGTCCACCACGGCAAGGGCGTAGTCAACGGAGCTCTCCGTCGTGGGGTCCAGCGGAACGAAGGACACCATGTTGTAGTCGTCGAGGAGCGAGGCGATGGCTCCGTTGAGGCGCCGGAAGCGGGGTCCGGTGGCCTTGGCGAGGTTTCTGGCAAGGGCCTCTCCTGACGCGGACAGGAGGGGCTCGTACGTGGCCTCTTCGACAAGGTCGCACTTGGTCAGCACCTGCGGGCCGCGGAGCAATGGGGCGTTGGGGGGTGGGGAATGGTGAGCGGGCAGCGAGCGGCGAGCAGGTTGGCGGCACGCCGCGGCTGGGGGGCGGGTGGCACGCTTGCGGAAAGGCTTGCGCCGCGGTTGCGTGGGAGGCAGATGCCGGAACCCAGGCCAGTGCCCCGGTGGCTGCGGCCAGGCCAGGCCAGGGAGGGGGGAGGGGGGGGGAGGGCTCTCACATTGACGTGCGGCAGCTCAAGGTGGACCATGGCGCTGAGCGCGGCCAGGTTGCCGGAGAGAAGCTTGGCCGCATCCGTCACGAACATGGCGTCGATGGTATAGACGCCGGCGACGTTGAATCCTGCTCGCGTTGGTGGTCGGGTCGTGTCGGACGGGCAGCACGGATCAGTCGGGCGGCGAAAGCGGCAAAGGTTCGCGTCGCGCTCGGCGGCCAGTGGGCGCACTGCAACAAGCGCGGCGGCGCTGCGAAGCAGAGGCTGCCACCGCCCCCCTTCCCCGGGGCAGTCTCGAGCGGGAAGTGCCTCTGCGCGTCGGCGCCGCGCGCCTGTCCCGCGTCCACAACATCGCAACCTGCCCTCGACTCCACGCGGCACAGCAGCCCACCCCCAGCCCGGCCACGCGCGCTGACTGGGCCGCACTGCTCACCTTCGCTGCGCAAGACGTCCACCACGCGCCTCATCACCGGGATGTGAGAGTACAGCTCGATTTGGCCAGGGCAGTCCAAGAGAACGTAGTCGTCCTCGCCAAAGTTGCGCAGAATCTCCTGGAACCACTCGATGCTCTCGGCCAGGTACTCCATGCAGTAGAGAAGGCCGCCGTTGGGCCCCATGCCCAGCTCGTCCATCACCTCGTCCACGCTGATGAGGTCGCGCACGTCAGCATCGATTTGGTACTTGAACGCCTCGGCGGCCGGGTCCAGGTTGATCACGTGCACGCTTCGGCCAGACGCCGCGCAGTGCTCCTGGATGGTCTGGCAGTATGTCGACTGCGGCGGGGCGGAGCACGGCAAAGCAAGAAGGGCGGGTTCCGTGAAGGAGTGCGGCCGGCGAGTTGCGGTGAGCGTTGCGGACAGTGCCGACAAGCCCTCCTCACCTTTCCTGTCCCCGCGGGGCCCATCACAATTTGACAGTACTTCATGGCTCCGTCGGCAGGTCGCTCGGGGCGGCGCTGGCCGCGAGCGGGGCACGGCAGAGTGATTGCCTTCGTGCAGGGCGGGAACTGCTTGCGGCTCTGCCCGCCGGTGTTTTGCAGTTTGGGGCGCATCGCCGCCCGGGCGCGACACCGGAGCAGCTGGCATCCTGCCCGGGAGGCTGTCCGCGCATAAGTGTGCGCTATGCAGTTCGACATGGGCGCGGGAGGGGCGGGCTCCAGCTTTGGCGCGAGCGCGTCAGCGGCGCCCGTTGCAAGCACCAGCATTGCCGAGGCCCTGGGTACGCGGCGGCGCGGCGCCGCCGGGAGGCACGGCAGCCTGTCGCGGGCCGGCAGCGGGGTAATTGAGGCCCGCCCGGCCGACGAAGCTGCCGCCGCTCAGGAGGTGGGCCGGTTCGGCAGAGGGCCACCGCGAGCCCCCGCCGCGCCGGGCCTGCGAGCGCGCGTGCCAGCTGCGGCTGCCGGCGGCCGCCCCGATTCGGGTCGCAGGCAGCTCAGCGCGTCCTCCTCGCGCGGCAGCGCTCGACGCCGACCCCGGCCCAAGTCGGCCGCGCAGCTCATCGCGGAGGCCAGCGCCCACGACGCTCCGGCCACCCAGGAGGCTTGGAAGACCTTCGGGACGGACACGGCCGCCGGGCGCGCCCTGCGGTCGCTGTACGGCTCGGGGCGGCGCGCCCAACTCTCTGTCAAAGCGCCCAGGCCCAAGCAGGGGGCGAAGCTGGACGCCGAGGCCCGAGGCTCGTTCATTCCTGGCGGGGCCAAGCCCGGCGCGGCGGACCCGCGGTCGGCCAAGCTGGACCGGGCGGCAATGCGCTCGGTTGAGCTTCCGCCCGACTACGCGCAAGAGGCCCGCTGGGAGCGAATGCGGCCAGCGCTCATCGACGTGCACCCGGGCAAGCGCCGGACGGCCGAGGGCATTGCGGAGGCGGAGAGGCTGGCGGAGCAGGCGGCCGACCGGCCAGTGCAGAGCATGGGCCGCGCGGTCGCGACCGACTACGAGAAGCGCCGCCTCCAGCTGCAGTTCCAGTTCAAGGGGGGCAAAGCGCTGCCCTACGCGGCCTCTCGTGACGCGCTTGTCGGAGAGGTCCCAATGTCCCTGGTGGCGGGCAAGCCCGTCCCGAGCGTGGCCGCGTCGAGGGCCAAGGCGCGAAAGGCCCGCGCGGCCCAGGGCGGCACGCGGGAGGCGGAGCATCGCCGGCCGGTTGTCGCGTTCAATCTGCCCGTGGACGACGGCGACGACGACGACGAGCCGCTCCGCTCCGCAGCGGAGGCATCAGCAAGGTCGCCCGGCCGAAGAGCTGGCCCCTCCTCGAGCACGCTGCTCGGCCTGGAGGCCCAGCGCGACGGCATTCTCAAGGAGGCCGAGGGAGTTCTCCGCGACGACGGAGATGTGGCCGCCATCGACGACGTACTGGGCAGACTTGAGGCAGTTGACCGCCGGCTGGCTGACGAGCGCCGCCGCCTTGGGAGGTCGTGACCGGCACTGCAGCCTCCCCGCTGCAGCTCAGAAGAATGCGTCGGCCGCGTCGTGCAAGCAGCGCGACCTCGCAAGCGCAGCGTCCAGCGCGCCAAGCGGCCTCGGCGCCGCCATCGAGGCAACCCCAGCCGGGGCCACTGCTGGCAGCCGCGCGCCTGGCCGCGGCAGCGAAAGCTGCACCGGCAGGCCTCGCGCGGCTTGGGCGGGGCGGCTCGCGCCGGCGGGCTCTGCGCGCGGACGGTACGCGCTGCGGTCTGGCGTCAGCAGTGGGGGTCGGCTGGGGGTGACCTGCACAGCGCTGCGGCGGATTCGGCTGCTGAAACCGCCCGAGAGTCTGGCGAATGCCTCCATTGCGCGGTGCGCGCCCCGCGTGCCCACGAGTGACGTGATGCTGCGCTGGCCCACGGACGATGCCAGCGATGGCGACACGGCACGGGGCTCGCCGGCCAGTTGCCGCTCTGGCGTTTGCGCTGGTGTGGCATCTGTCGCCGGGAGCCGCGCTCCTTGGCGGGCAGGCGACGAGCCGTGCTGCCCCGAGGCTCTCCCTGCAACCCCGCCCTGCCATGCAAACTTGCGCAAGGCCTCTGCTGGCGGCACTCGCCGTGGCGATTCGCTGGCTGGGGGCAGTGCCCCTCGCGGGCCTCGTGAGCCGGTGTGGGGTTCCTCCCCAACTCGACCGTGAGCGGTTGATGCGTCGCCGGGCCGAGCGGCCACCAGCTCGGCGTACGGGTCCCTTCGCCGGCGCTTGCAGCGCGCTTCATCCAATGGCAGCTCGTCGATTGCCCCGAGCAGCTCGGTCAGTCGGAGCTGGCGATGAGGCGAGGTGGGCGCGTCGGCCCCGCCGTCTGCGGGCCGCTGGCTGGCGCCCGGCGCTGAGCTCCGGCCCCGCTTGGCGGGGCCTGCTGCAGAGGCCGCCTGGCGGAAGGCGCCTGCCGTCGGGGCCGCCGCCCCGCAGGCCTGCGCAAAGGGTCCGCTTCGGGAGCGGCCGGTTCGCATGTCGAGCTGCGAGTACCAGTCCAGGCCAACCAGGCGCCGATGCAGCAGGTGGACAAAGACCAGGTCGGCGTTCCCCGGCGCCTCCGCCACCACGCCGGCCGCACCGGCGGCGTCTGCCAACTGGACCATCGTGGGCTGCTGCGGCTGTCGAAGCCGCACCCGGATGGACTGGCGGACCGCGAGGGCCCGCACCGGCTTGCGCTCCACCAGGCCGCCGGGCGCGTTTCGGCACACAAACAGCTCGTACTCGCTGAGATCGTGAGAGCGCGCCGCGGCGGGCGCCGGGGTGGCGCCGTCGCCGCTGGCCGGGTCGGAACCGCCGACGGGCGTGGCGCCGCCGACGGCCGGCTCCAAGTCAAGGTCCACCGCGTCGGGCCCGGCCTTGGACGCACGGACAGTGAGCTGCAAGACCCCCCGCAGCACGGCTTGGGCCGACGCTGCTGCCGCTCTTGAGCCCCTTGAGCGGGCTGCCATTGACGCGAGGGCGTCCAGCGAGGCGCTGCAAAAGTTCTCCAGCGTGATGACGCCGTTGGAGACCCACGCGGCGGCCATGGCATCGGTCACTCCGCATCGCAGCACCGCCGACAGCTGGTGGATCTGGCTGGTTGGTGCTTCGCCTCCGCCGCTGCTCGCGCCGCGCGATTCAGGCGGGGGCATGCCCCAGCTGCGGGCCGCGAGGCTTCTCCCCAGGATGCGGCAGTTCACTGCCAAAGGGCTCCGCACGTCCTCGGAGGCGGCGATGTTGGAGACGGCGACGAGCAGCCGCTCCGCTCGAGCGGCAAGCATCCGCGCGTCCTGCTCCAGCCGCGCGTCGCCGAACGCCGCCCGCGCCATGGCGGCCTGCAGAAGCACAAGCGCCTTGGCCTGGGGCGTTTGCACCTTTCCCGGCGTGCGGTAGCGGACGCACCCAGCCCGCAAGGCGTTGAGCTCGTTGAGCCGCTTCTTGTCGTCTCTCCGGATCGGCATGCCGTCCAGCACCTCGACGCACGCTACCACGCGCTCGAGGATCAGGCGGAAACTGGCGCTGTAGGGAACCACCAGCAGCCGGAGCGCTGATGCTACCGACAAGTACGCGTGCGCGATGCCTCGGGATACCGAGCGCGGCTGGAGCAGGAGGTCTTCGCCGCCGGCCACCGCCTTGGCGAGCGACCGCCACTCCACTGCAGCGATTTCGGAGTCGAGCCTCGCTCCGCCGGGGGCCTCGATTTCCGTCCGCGGCTCGCCACCGGCCGCCGCCGCTGCAAGGCCTGCTGGCGACGGCCGAGGGGGTTCACTTGCCTGCCCGGCTGCGCTCGCGGCGGTCACTCCTCGGGCGGCCGCAGATTGCGGGAGCGCGCGGGTCACTCCTGTTGCCACCAGCTTTGCCAGCACCTGCCGGCAGAGGCGCTTCAGGGCGCGTCTGGCCGGCGCCTCTGGGCCCTGGTTCAACTCCGGAGGCTGGGCTGGAGCACACGGCAGTGCCCAGCCCGCCGCGGCGTCGTTGAGCTCGGCCTCGTACCGCCTTGGGTCCCGCTCGGCCCTCACGGCCAGGAAGGTGCTTGCTGCCCACCGGTAAGCGTCGCTGACGCAGGCAATGGACCTGCAGGCCACCTCGGCGTTGATGTGCTCTCCGAGAGAGGAGAGCAGTCCAGACTCCACAATGGTGGTTGGCCCGAAGAGCGCGGCTTCGTACTTGTCCTTCTTGCTTCGGGCGGTCATCACGACCCCCACGCCTCGCGAGTCAAGCCCGGGGCGCCCGGCCCTTCCGATCATCTGAATCACGTCGCTCGGGTCCAGGTCCGTGTAGCCCTCAGCAGCGCCCCTGTAGGCGGACGTCGACAGCACCACGACGAGGTGCGCCGGCAGGTTGACCCCCAGAGCCAGCGTTGTCGTTGTTGCCAGCACTCGCAATGTCCGAGACTTGAACAGGCTCTCCACTTCACTGCGGTCCGCTGCCTCCAGGCCGCCGTGGTGGAAGGCGACGCCGTGCCTCAGTACTGTCGAAAGCAGCTCGCTCCGAGACGCTGCGGCTGCGCTCTCCAGCTGCGCGCGCTGCCTGTCGTCGGCGACAAAGGGAGACGGCCCTCTCCCGATTGAGGGATCCTCCAGCAGGGCTGGGCGGCTGCTTCCCGCGCGGCCGGCGGCTCGAATGGCAGTGGCCGGGTTCTCCGTTGGCGCCGCCGGGATGAGTCTCGTGGCGGCGTCTGCCATCACTTGCGCAGCCACTTGTGCCGCCTTGCGCGAAGTGCAGAAGATGAGCGTGGGCCTGCCGTCGGAAAAGCGCGAAACGACGCCAGGCAGCCGCCGGAACAGGCTTTCCGAAAAGAGAAACTCGTTCTTGCCGTCAAAGTACGCAAGCACGTGCTTTTCCAGGGGCACCGGCCGAAACTCTTCCCCGAAAACATGCTGCGGGTTTGTCACCGGCGCAAGCGAGAACCGCAACGGCAATGCTGTCATTGCGCCAAGGGCAATGCTGGCATCCACCAATACTCTCGCTCGGCCGTCCCCGCCCCGCTCTCTCACCATGTCCCCGGGCGCGACCCTCAACCAGCGCGCCACGTCCGTTGCGTTGCGAAGCGTCGCCGCCAGCGCCACAAACCTCAGGGCAGTTGCGGGCATACGCTTGGCCTTGACCTGCTCGCTTTCCGAAATCGTCTTCTGCGGCGGTGCGAGGCCCCACACAGCGTCGCCGAAGAGTTGCGGCAGCAGTGCAACACTTCACGAAGGGAAATCGGTGTGGCCCGCTGCGCACCTCGTGCTGCCAATACAGTCTCACCATGCGTGCCACAATGGCCTCGAGCGCTGCTCCGCGGGAGGTCCCCACGTGGTGCACCTCGTCCAGGATCACGAGCGACACTCCTCCAGTGAGGCCGACGTTGTCACGCCACCGGCGACTCAGAGCGTCCCACTTCTCGGGCGTGGAGCAAATGACGTCTGCTGCCATGAGGGACGAAGTGGCGGCGTCCCCTCCGCCGAGGCCTCCTGGGGAGAGACCGTCGCCCGCAAGCGCCTCGACCCGAATGCCGAGCGGCCCGAACCGAGCTCGCCAGTCATGCGCCTTTTCTTGGCACAGCGCTGCCATCGGCGCCAGGTACAGGACCTTGCCCGGGAGCATAGACGAGACGTCGGGCATGCCTGCCCTGGGAGCTGCACCTGGACAGTGGGTTTGCTGCATCTGAGCGGCCAAGGCCGGGCTGAGCGCCGTGAGCCTTTGCTGCATTGCCCCGACGATGGCGAGCTCGGCAACGACGGTCTTGCCAGTGCCAGTTGGTGCCACCACTAGCAGGTTCCGGCGGGACAGGAACGCAGACTCGAACACAGCCGACTGCACGGCGTTGAGCCGCTGCCATGGCCACAGGCCGAGGAACATTGGCTCGACAAAGGCGCTGAGCAGCGCTCCGCCGCCCGGCGCTCGCGCGGCCTGGCTGGCAGCGCTTCCCGGGTCGCGCCTGGGCGTCCCGGCGGTCGCGGCAGCAGCCTGGGAGCACGACACAGGCTGCGCCTCCGGGCTGCACGTTGGCAGCCCCGATGCGCTGCAGGGCGCCGTGGCCGGAGGAGCGCCGCCCGGCATCTCGTCGCCGCCCGCCGTGCCTCGGCGGCAAGCCTCGCCGACAGGCACTGGGTCGGCGGCGAATGGGTCGTCCGCGCCAAAGATGGCCTCGAGGGCGTCCTCCTCGGCCAGGCCCGTGGCGGCTTGGAGCTCCATTGCCCGAGCGTTTCGTGGTGCGGGCAGTTGCCCGCCGGCCGCGCATTGGCCGATCGCGAGTTGCACTCGCAGCCGCTCTGCCAGGCCACAACGACTGGCGGCGGCAGGCTACTGGCGGAGCGGGGGCGCTACAGGCCACCGGGGAGGCAGGCGCTGGGGTCCCGGGCGAAGAATGCCCCCCAAGAAGGACGCCAAGAAGAAGGCGGGGGCTGAGGACGAGAGTGAGAGGCCGCCGGGTGCGCCTGCTCGCGCCGCTGCCCGTTGTTGCTGGCGCGCGACCACCCCGCCGCCAGTGCCGAGTGTGACCGCCCCGCCCGCTTGCAGTCAACTACACGGATGTGGTTCTCAAGAACTACAGGAAGGCTTGCACGTGAGCCCCGTCCCGTCCAGTGCGTTCGTGTCCGGCCTTGCTGCTGCGCCTGCCAAGCCACTGCCAAGCTGCCCGGCTGCCTGGGCGCTGGCACCGCGCCTCCGCAGCTCGATCGGGCTCACGCCTCACGAGGACTTGATGACAGCCCTGGTTCCGGAGGAGGATGACGGGACAGGCATCGGAAACGTGAGCGTGATCCCGACCAGTCGAGCACGTGCCGCGCCCAGCCCCGCAGGCGTCAACCCAGTGGCCCACCGTTGCCTGTGCTCCGGCTCCCCGCCTCTCAGTTGTGCTTTGACAAGGACCTCGGCCCCGGAGGCATCCGGGCCTTTTGCGCCGCCGTCCTCGTGAGCTCGTCGCGCTGCCGTCGCCAGCCCGTTGCTCTTGCGCTCCCGCCACTCTGGCTCGGGCACGCCCGGCCCGCCCCCTGCCCACCTGCGAAGCTCGAGCCCTCCAACATGCGGAGCGACCGCAGGGCCGCGGCGCGTCGATGGAGCACCACGCGTACAAGAGCCTCGTGTCGCTGCGGCTGTGGGCCACGGGCATCGAGGACGCCGGCATGGGGTCGCTGGTGAGACATGGCTGGTTTGCTTCGCTGGCGCGCGCGCGCGCGGCTAGCATGGTGCGGGATGCTCGGCGAGTGATCCGGGGGCGCCGTGACGGGATAGCCACACCTCAGCTGGTTGCGACGGCCTCCGTGAAACCGACGCGACGGCGTGCCGCAGGCACAGCTCCTGCTCGCGGGGCCTGCTTTCGACGTGAAGCTCACGCACTTGGAGGTCATGGACGATGCCATCGGCCCCGCGGGGTGCCGGGCAATCGGCGACGCCCTCATGCTGGGCGGAAACGCCACGCTCATGACGCTGCGGCTGGACCTGAACAAGGGAATCCTTGATGCCGGGGCAATCGAGCTTTGCAAGGGATTGCGGACAAACCGGACGCTTTCGGTGAGTCGATTGCTGCGCCTCCAAGCCTCTGTGGAGTCCATGCCGAGCAGGATCTCCTCGCCCCCTCCGCCCAACCCTCACCCTGATGCAGCGACTGCTCGCTATCGCGTTGCCCCCTCGCAGACCCTGACCCTCTCCTTTTGTGGCATCACGGAGGCAGCTGTGCCGGCCCTGGCCGAAGTCTTGACTTCACCGTTCAGCAACCTGACGGAGCTCGACCTTCGCGGCAACTCGCTCAAGTCCGAGGGGCTACTTGCGCTCTCTGAGTCGCTGATGGGCAATACGAAGCTGGAGACGCTCCACCTGGCCGACAACGGCATTGGCGCGTCGACGGAGGAGGTCAACCGAACGGCTATCGAGGCCTTGGGGACGGTCCTGGCTGCCCCAGCAGAGACGTCCAAGGTGTGCCGCGTTGACATGGAGATGAACACCATCGCGGAAGACGACGCCGTGGTTCTGGCATCTTTTCTTGGTCCCGAAAACACCAAGGTGCTGTCGTTCAAAGTGGACAGCTCGCTGCCAGGCGAGCTCTTCGACAAGCTCTTCCGGTCCGACGCGGGCAAGAAGAAGGGCAAGGGCAAGAAGAAGAAGGGCAAGAAGAAGGGCTGATTGCGTGGTGAGCGCTCCTGCTGCCCGCGGCGCCGCAAGCAGGGACACACCGCGGCCCCGTTGAGATTGCAACGGCAGACGCAACGCCACACGCAGGCACACTGGCTCGCACGCACGCACACCGCCCACTCTCGTTAGCCCGCGATTGCCTGGAAAGCCCTGGCTTTGACCGTCGTCGGCTCGTTGTTGAGGTAGATTCCAAGGCGCTTGTTCCCGCACATGTTCGCAATGCCGCACATCTCCTCCATGTCGAATCCGTGCAGGTAGGCGTCGGTGAGAAGATCTAGGCGCTCCTTGATCACTCCACAGTACTGCTGGATCAGCGTCGGCAGACCCAAGTCCGGCATTTGCCCAACGGCCGGTTTGTCTCCGAACCTGTTGGGTTCTGTCACCCACGAGCTAAACGGCTGAGCCGTGACGCGCCCTGCAGAGTCCAACCCGTCGCTCTGCAGCCGCGGCGGCGGCCGAGCGCCGCTGTAGCCGCCCTCCATCTCCTTGTCGAAAACCCTCGCTTGCGTGCGCAGCGACTCGAACGCCGACCTGTGCAATAGCAGGTTCGCGAGGCGGGCGAGCGCCTCCTGTGCGTGCTTGCCCAGCCCGGTGGCGGACGCAGCAGCCGTGGGAGCGTCGCCACCAAGCCCGATCTTGTTCCACATGTCAAACGCCTTCAGCGCCTTGTGGAGCGACGTCAGAGCCGAATTTAGGCTCGTGAGTGCGTCCAGCTGCTTCTGGGCGAGGCCGACTCCCTTGTTGCCTGCCTTCGTTGGCAGGAACGCGCGAGCCTCCCTGGCGAGTTGCTTGAGGATCGAACTGGAGGATGCGCCTCCGCTGGGACCCTTCGTGGAGTTTGCGAAGGCGTGCGCAGCGTCTCCCCTCATAAGCGCCTCGAGGTTGATGGGCCCGATCGCCGCCTCCAACTCGGGCCGCTTCGTCTCCAGCGCGCGCAGCACCTGCTTCAGCGAATCCTTGACGGCCCCCACCTTGTCAACGCTTGCGAACGGAGCGCCCGAGTCCTCCTCGTCCCCTCGCGGCGGCAGAGGTTGGCCGAGGGGCGGGTTGACCGTGCACAGCTGCGTGATCGCAAGCCCCCAGGCGGACATCAAGGCATCCATCCGCTGCCGGTGCATAAGCCTCCGAACTTTGCGGCGCATGGCGTAGGGGGTCAGCGAGCGCAACCTCTGGCGGCACAACTTCTCCCCCTTGCGGCAAAAGTGCGGCAGTGGCCGCTTCTTCTCGCGTGCAAAGAGCAGGAAGTTCTTGGTGCCGCGTGCGACTGCGGCGCTGTCCTTTGCAGAAATGCCGGTGGCCTCACTGGAGAGGCGCGCCTGGGAGCGAGCAGCCCGGCGGCCAGCCATCGCTGAGGCCCGGGCTCGCTGCGAGGAGGCCTGCTCCTGCAGCAGCGACTGCCCGCTGCCGGCTGCCACAAAGTCCGAAGCCGAGTCGCTGAGAAGCTTGGGCCTGCTCAGGACGCTGTCTCGCTCAGTTCGAGGCAGTTCCCCAAACAGCCCGGCCTCTGGGTTGGTCTGGGGCAGGTGCAGGGCGTCCTTGCCCTTGGGCATGGCCTTGTCCAGCTTGGGAGGGACGCCTCCTTTCTTGGCCACGTACCTAGTGACCATGGCGATGTCCTGTGGGTTGTCGAAGCGCTCCCCTCCGTCACCACCGTCCCACCCTGTGCCGAACGGCATGTCCTTGGCAGATTTGAATGGCCCCACGCTCGGGGCACCAGGCTGCTGCGCGCTCCTGCGCTTCTGCGCCGCGACGATCTTGGGCAGCTCCAGCTCTCCCCACGGCTTGCGAAACTCAGCAGAATCGGGATCAGCCTTGGCCATCTTGCGCTGGAGCCGCTTTGCCTTGAAACCCCCAAGCAGGCCGTTCAGGCCAGCCCCGACGCGTGCAACGCCAGACTCGGGAGACTCGGACTTGCCGGCTCCAGCACCCCCGAAGTGAGCGATGTTGGGGCTCGGGCCGGCCGGAAGCGCGGTCTCGGCGTCGAAGACCTCGGCAGCAGACTCGGAAAGGCTGGTGCGCTCTCCGGCAACTGAACCGGCTACTGTCGAGTCCGGACGGCCGGGGACGGTGCCGCGGGCTTCGTCGGGCATGCCCTGCGTCTGGAGCAGCATCGGAATCACGGGGCTCCGGCCCATTGGCGCGAGCGGGTCGTTGTGCGATGCAAGCTCGTCAAAGCTTCGCACGTCCATGTCCATGGCAGGAGCCTCCAGCATGCCGAGATTCGTCTTGGCAGGGGTGCTCAGTCCGGGGACCATCGGCCTGGGCGGTGGCACAAAGTCTCCTGCCTCGATGGCGCGGACCAGTGCCTGTGGTGCCAGCGGAGGCGGCCCAGTGAGATCTTGGGGGAGCGCCATGACCAGCGGGAGGTCGGTGAATGGCTTGTCCATGTCCGCCCTGGTCATAAACGATGGAGCACCAGGGGTTTCGCCCGGCTTTCCAAACTTCTGCTCCACCTCCGTTGGGGCCTGCGGCACAGGCGGCAGGACGCGGGGTCCGATGGGAGGGCGCTCGCTGTTCAGAATGTATGCCTCTGGGGGGACGGGACCCCATCGCAGGCCGTCTATTGGGCCCTTGGGCTCGCCCCACCCAGCCTGCAGGAGCGACGAGTCGTGGTGCTTTCGGCTGCGGCTGCTTCCGGAGCCGCCGTCTTCGCTGTAGTCGAGCTCAGGCCAAAGCTTGGGGTCCAACAAGTGCCTCGCCCTCGCTCCGTCGTCGTCGGCCAGCTCCTCGGGCGGTGCTGCGCTGGACGGGCCCGTCGCCCTCCGGCGGAGGCTCTCGAAGGGAACACCCTTTGCGCCGCCAGGCGCAAATGCGTCGAACGGGCCGTTCTGGAACGCAAAGGGAGCACGGTTTTCGGGGTACGCAGACCTGGCCGGAAACTCGACAGGCATGCCGGCAGGGGCCTTGCCCGAGTCCCTAAACTGCCTGGACAAGTCCTCAGGGCCGTAGTTCATGGCAGCGGCGGAAGTGTAGGGGGCCGTGTTGGTGGCGGCCCGCTGCAGCAGGTAGATGCACGCAAAGCACCGGGACTGCTCGTCGCTGTGCCTGTCCGCGGCTCTGGGGAAGAATGCCACGGGGGACTTTGCCACGTGCGCCAACTGAAGGAGAACCGGCCCGGTGGCCTTGAGGGCCGCCAGTCTCTCCGCGTGCGGTGTGTGCAGGTTCACCTTGCCAGCGACCTCTGAAAGCCTCTGGGTGAGGTGGGCCACGAGCTTGCCGTGGTCGTCCGCCCTGTCCAACTCTACGGCGGCATCCGCAAAGGCACGGTGGTAAAACTCGGGGGAAGATGCGTGCCCTTGCGTCCGCGTCGCCACCTCTTCCAAGGTGCCGCCAAGGTCGTCGTTTTCTTGCACCCCCATGTCTTCCGTTTGCAGAAACGTGGAGCCGAGGAGCCGCGTTTCGTCCAGCGGCCACCGCCGGCGAGCGTGCGTCTGCAAGGCCTCGCGCTCGGCCACGTATTCCAGGATCGCCTCGCTTGCGCCCTTGGCAACCTCGCCAGCTGCAGGAAAGGGCAAACCGCCGATTCCAGGACGTGGGTCGGCGCTGCTGACGCGCTCGGCAGTCGCGGCGGCAGCCAAGGCTAGAGCGAGAACGAAACCGGCATGGCTGCAGCGGGCGCGGCGCCTTGGGCCCATTCGCAAAGCCCCTTCGTCCCGATCAGAGGGCTCCCGGCACGCCCCCGGCGTCTCTCCAGGGTGCCTCGGGCCTTGGGACGCCGCGTGCTGCGCGCCGCGGCTTCGGCGGGGCAGAGCCGACGTCGACAGCGGAACTATGGCGCAGCGAACCCTCCTCGAGGGATTTGGGGCTGGCCAACTACAGCGCCATAGTTGGGTAGCTGACCGAGGCGGCAGAGCCCCAGCGCAGCCGCACCCTGCACCCGCACCCTCAGCAGGCGCCATGGCGCTCGGGCGGCAGCCCGCGCCGGTGTGCGCAATTGCCGGGCTGGCGGCCACAGCACTTGTCGCAGGCCTGCTGCTGCTTTGGCCCAGCCATCAGTCCGCGCAGGAGGAAAAATTCGGCGGCGGAGCCTCATTCGTGCAGATTAGCGCCGACCAAGACCTGACGGCGACCTACCTGCGCTCCTTCTGCGACGAGGAGACGGCAGCGGTGCAGGTGCTGCTGGCCGGCGCCAGCAGCCTCACGCGCGAGCCGCTGCTCTGGGCTGCCAACCAAATGGACTCGCGGCTGGCCGATGTCCTCATGCTCGGGTGAGCCCGCTTCCCGGGGACTGGCCGGGGCCGCAGCGCGCCTGCCGCAGGGACGGCGCATGCAGGGGGGGGGCACGCCATTGCGGCGCAAGAGCCTGTTTTGTTTGGGGAGGCGGGAGGGCGCAGCGTCGCTGTGCTCGTTGTGGTTGCTGCTGGAACTGCGGCGCCGGTATGTGCCGCCTCCCGGCCATCGTCGCGACCGGTCGCTCCGCTGTGCCCATTTCCCTTCGCATGGCGGCGCAGAGAACTGCTTCGGGAGGTGCACCCCGAGAAGAGCGTCCGAGAGGCGGCCTCCTACTGCGTTCAGGCTGCTGCCGCCAACGCCACCGCCGTCTCCCTGAACCGGCCTCTGTTCGACGCCTTCCACAGTCTGAGCAAGGGGCAGCGCCGCGCCCTCCGTGCATCGGCCGTGCCGCCCATCGACCCGTCCGCCCGTGGGCGCGACGTGGTCGTGTCCCACGACGCAGTTCGGTACGTGCGGAAGACCCTCGAGGCCTTCGCTCGCAGCGGAGTAGGGATCGTCCCGGAGGAGCAGGAGGCTGCGTTCTTCGCCCGCATTCGCGAGCTGCAGGACAGGATCACGGCTCTCTCGCAGCAGTACGACACGGCCCTGGCTGAGGATCGGCGCGGCGTGTGGCTGCTAGTGCCGGGCGCCGCGGCCTCCAACGCCACTCCTCCCGCGGCCGCCGCATCGGCCCCGGGCCCGCCCTCGCTCGCCCCCAAGGACGCTCTTCCGCTCAGCGGCACGGTGTCTGTGGAGGGGCTTCCTGCCGACTTCGTCGCCGCCCGCCTGCGCTCGGTGCCGGCAGCCTCGCTCGCGGAGGCAGTCGCTGCCCACACCGGCCTCACGGACTCGGCTCCCGCCGCCGGCGACTCCAAGGAAGCACCCGCGGTCGTCCCTCTTCCAGGGCCCCTCGCCGCAGTGCCCCCATCCGGGGCCCCGCCCGTCACCGTCTTGGAAATTTCCACTGACTACCCGGACGCCGGCCCCGCCACCAAGTACGCCATCGACCGCCGCCTCCGTGCGGCGGTTTCCCTCCAGTCGGCCCGCCGCGGCTTCCCGCAGAACCAGGCGACCCTGGCCTCGCTCCTCGCCGCCAGGGCCGAGCTGTCGCGCACCATCGCGGAGGCAAAGGCCAAGGCCGGCGCCGTCGCCCCGGGCCGCGCCGGCGGTTCCCTTGACGCCGACCAGTGCTCCCCCGCCGGCCTCTCCCTCCAGTCCATGATGGCGAAGGAGCCCGCAGCCGTCCGCACCCTCCTGGACCGGGTCCTGGCCATCGCCCGGGGCCCGGGCGAGCGGGAGCGCCTCGCCCTTGAGCGCATGCTGAGGCAGGACCCGGCTCAGCAGACGCCCCCCGGCGAGGCGAACCCGGCCCTCCCCGACGGCCTCCGCTCCTTCGACCTCGGCATCCTCATGGAGCGCGTTCGCCGCAGCGCCTTCAACGTCAGCTCCGACCGCACCAGGGCCTTCTTCACGTACGCGCTGGCCCGTCGAGGCGTCATCACCACCGCGGCGCGGCTCTTCGGCCTCCGCTTCGCCGTGGTTGCGGCACCCTCCCTCGGCGCGCCCGACGACACCGGCATCGGCGGCAAGGCCCGCGACCGCGCGCTGGACGCGTGCCTCAACCCCGACTTTGCCAAGTCGCTCACCGTGTGCGAGCGGCCCGTCATCACGCCGCTCGACGAGTCGGCCGTGGCGGTGGAAGCCTCCGCCGTGCCGGACGCCCATCGCTGGCACCCCTCTGTCGAGGTGATCGACGTATACACAGTGGCCGACGGCTCCGACGAAACGGAGGACGACGACGGGCAGGAGCCCTTCTCCAGCGCCCCAGCCCACACCGCCAACCGGGGCGCCTACATCGGCCGGCTCTACCTCGACGCATTCCCGCGGAAGGACAAGTACAAGCACATGGCGATGTTCCCCGTGCGCCCCGGGCTCATGCGCTGGCAGGAGCCCTCGGAGGAGGGCCGCCGTCGCCGCCAGCTCCGCGCTGCCGCGGAGGAGCAGCAGGGGGGGGCCGCGGGCGCCGCCGCGGCTGCAAGGCGCGGCCTCGCATCGAGCAGGACAACGTCGCGCGTCGGCGCGTCGGCCCTCGCCCGCGCCATGAGCCGCCGCAGCCGCGTGGGCTCCGGCGGCGACGGGTCCGAGGTGGTGCTGGAGCAGCACCCCGAGGCGGCGCTAGTGTGCAACTTCGAGCCGGAGGGTCCGATGGAGCACAGCGACGTCGTCACCCTCTTTCACGAGTTCGGGCACGCTCTCCACCACCTGCTGGGCGGCCGCCACCAGCGCTTTACCGCCTTCTCCGGCGCAAGCACGGAGACGGACTTCGTCGAAGTGCCCTCCCAGCTGAACGAGGCCTTTGCATGGGACGCCGCCGTCCTGGCCTCCTTTGCCGCGCGCAAGCGCACCGATGAGGAGATGCTTGCGGAGGGCGCCGGGGCGCCGCAGGTGGAGGTCATCCCGGGGGACTTGGTCGATCGCATGCGGGCGGCCGACGCCGCAGGGCGTGCGCTGGGCGCATGGAGGCAGGCGTATCTCAGCGCCCTCTCGCTCCGACTGCACGCGGGAGAGTTTGCGTTCAGCCCCGATGCCGAGCCCAAGGCCGCCCCGGCCAACGCGGCCCGTCGCATGGTGTCCCCGACCGACGGCAAGGCCGGCCAGCAGTCCCTCGAACCGAGCGGGGACGGCGGCGGCCCGCCATCCGGGCCTCCGTCTGGCCAGAGCACCTGCCCCCCGCTGCCTGAAACCAAGACGCCGCTGGACGCCGCCGTCAACCTCATCGCGGACGAGACCTCCCCGCTCCCGCCCATGCCCGGCTCTCACCTGGCCTCCAACTTCGCCCACCTCGTGGGCTACGGCTCCAACTACTACTCCTACACCTGGTCGGACGTCATCGTCAAGGACATGCTGGGGCCCTTTGAGGCGGCCAAGGCCGCGTCGGCCTCGGCAGAGGCCCAGCCAGCCAACGCCACCGGCGCTGAGTCGCCCGCCGACGGTCAGCAGGGAAAGGACGTGGACCCCGACGCCGGCAGCCTCCTCTCTGCGCGCAACGCCGCCCACCGCTACCGGCGGGACGTTCTCGAGGTGGCAGGCAGGCTCGACGGCGACGAGATGGTGTCCGCCTTTTTGGGGCGCGACTTTGAGTACGGCGCCTACGAGGCGTGGCTGGGGGAGGGCATGGGCGCAGCCTGGCTCGGCGAGCCTGGCCAAGACGCCTCCGCGCCCGGCGAGGCTGCAGCGCCCGAGGCGGCAGACAAGACGCCTGCGTCATAAGAGGCGTTGAGGCGGCGCGCTCCCGGCGGCAGCCGCCTGTTCGTTCTGCCCGTATGCATGTGTGCGTGTTGGACCGACATCTCGCTTCGTTCATGGCCTGCGCAACGATGCACAGCGCAGCCGTGGCCCCAGCGACGCGCGAAAGCCTTCCCGGTCGTGGCGCTGTCCCGGGCCCTCCAGCCGGCACCTCGCAGCTTCCACTGCTGCCGTTGTTCGTTGCGGTATTGTCGGAGCGCCCCCCCCCCTGGGAACGGGAGCGCTCCCACGAACACGCGCCCCACACACTCACACTCACATGCACGCTTCGGGATCCCGCTGCAGCAAAGGCCTGCCAGCGCGCTCACGCGGTCTCCTCGTCAGCGATTGACGGGTCCTCCATCCCGGTGGCGCCGAACTCGGCGACGTACTTGGCCTGCTCGCCGATGAGGGCGCCCCCTGCCGCGGAGCGGGAGAGGGAGCGGCCCCACCGCTCGAAGGCGACGTACCCGGAGCTGGGGCCGGCAGCGAGCTCCGTGGAGGCGGGGGCGGGGGCGGCAGCCGCTGGGGCAGGGGCCGGGACGGGTGCTGGGGCTGCAGCCGGGGCTGGCGCCGCGGCCGGAGCTGGGGCCGGCGCTGCAGCAGGGGCGGGGGCCGGGGTAGGGGCCGGAGCCGGAGCCGGTGCCGGTGCCTCGGCGGGCTCGGGGGCGGACGCGGCAGGGCTTGCCTTGGCCGGCGGCGCGTCGTCAACGGTGAACTCCTTGAAGGCGTCGAGCAGGTCCGCATCGTCAACCGTCACGGCAATGGGGGTGCTGATGGGGATGTCGTCGGTGCCGCCCTGCACCAGGATCTTGGCCAGGAAGCCGTCGTCGGTAGCCTCAAGGCTCACCTCCGCCTTGTCGGTCTGGATAGAAGCAAGCTCGTCGCCGGCCGCGAACTCACCGCCCTCGGCAACAAGCCACTCCACGAGGTTGCCGGCCTCCATGGTCTGCGCGTGCGCGAGCCGGGAGCGCGCAGCGGCGGAGAACAGAACCAAGTGGTGCGCAAGCGAATGCGGCGCACGCTCGAGCCGACTCGCGCCAAGCCGGCCGCCGGCACAGGATGCGGCAAGGCCGCGGCAGCATCATCAGGGGGCTAGCGCGTTCACACACGCGCGCAGCCGCGACGGCTGGCTGCTTGGGGCCAGCGCGGACGAGGCCTCGCTCCGCCGACGACCGGCGTCAGGCAGCAAGCGCCCCAGCCACGCGCCCAACCAGCTTGGCAGGGCCTGTTCACTGTGGCCGCGCGACGCAGCCCACGGCCCGCGCCCGGAGCCTTCACTCCCTATCGTGGCCGGTGTAACCGGGCAGGCGTTCCTCACAGGGCTCAGGGAGGGCATGCGGACGATGGTGTGCTCCGGGAAGCTGCTCATGCAGCGAGCAAAGAAGGGCGACTCGCGCAGGGCGACGGCCATCGGCGCGCGGGCGACTGCGACTGCACGGCGGGCAAGCATGGCGCCAAGAGTGGCAGCGGACTCCTCGAGTGGGCTGCGCGGAGCACCGACGGCTGCGAATCTCGGCTGCCGGCGGGGGCGATCGGGGCAGAGCTGGCCGGCGCCTCCGAGGGGAAATCATTCTCGCCCCCGCCGCACCCGGCGACCAGGCGCGCCCGCGCCCGGCGCACGAGAGACTACCCGCCGTGAATGATCCGAGCTGGGCGGCTGGCTTTGGGACTGTCACGGGCTAGCGGCAACGCTGGCGCGTTTGCAAGCGCGTTCCACTCGAGCGCCCTCCCGCGAGGCAGCTGGGCGGGTTCCGATTCGCCCCCGTTCTTCGTCGAGGCGGACCTCCGAGAGCAGTTCACGAAGGGAGGCGGAAAGGGGGGCCAAGGCGTGAACAAGAGCTCCAACGCCGTGCTGCTGCAGCACGTTCCCACGGGCACCGCCGTCAAAGTCCACACCCACCGCGCGCTGGTGGACAACCGCAAGGAGGCGCGAGCCCTCTTGCGCCAAAAGCTGGACCTGAAGCTCCACGGAGCCGACAGCAAGGCCGGTCAGCAGCAGTCGAAGCTGCAGCGAGCCAAGCAGACGGCTGCTCGGCGGGCCCGCGAAAAGTACGGCGCGACCGAGGGCAAGGCCGCCGCCTCTGCGCAGGCAGACTCGACTGCGCAGCCACCAAAGGCGCCCGCGGGTCGGCGGAACAGCGCCGCTCGGGTGCGGGAGCAGCTCGCCCACCTTCGCGACTGACTGATGCTGGCGCTGCGGCGGCGCGGCAGCGCAGTGCGTGCCTGCTCCGTGCGCGTCCAACGGGGGTCGTGCGCTGGCCTCGCCAGCGGCTCGGGGAGCCTTGGCGCGCTGCTGCGGCCTGACCGCCTCCACAGACCATGCATCGCGCTACAGTCGGAAGCGGCACCTGCGGCCGCGGAGGCAGCAACAACGCTGGCGCGCAGCACGTCGGCGCCGCGCCCGCTGGCCCAGAAGGCAGCGGCAAGGGGCCTCGCTACTGCGCCCCACGCCGCTGTGCCCGTGGCTGTGGTCATGTGTCTGAAGTGGCCCGAGGCCAACGGCTCTGCCGCAGGCGTGCGCACGGTGTCGGTGGTGCGCACTCTGCAGCGCGGCGGCTTCGACGTCGTCGTCACGGCGGCAGCGTCGACCGGCTCGCCGGACGCCGCCCCGAGCCAGGTGGCTGCCCGGGCCGCGGTCCAATCGCTGTGCAGGCTGGGGCGGGGCGGCCGCCGCGTCTCGGCGGAAAGCGTCTCCCCGAACGATGCGGCGGCCCTGAGCGGGCTCCTCGACCGCGCCCGCCCTTCGCTGGTGGTATTCGACCGCCTCTCCTGCGAGGAGATGTTCTCCCACGGCGTCAGGCGCTGGGCAGAGACTCGCGAGCGCTCCGTCTGCCCTGCCGGTGAGAGCAGCGGCGCGCGGCACAGAGCTGAATCGGCAAGAGGCGGCCATGGCGGTCAGCGCGGGGGCGAGGGCTGGTGCGGCGCCGGGCCGGTGACCGTGCTGGATACGCAAGACCTCCACTCTCTGCGGCAGTGCAGACAGGAGCTGGTGGCGCAGGCGACGGCAGAGCGGTCCGCAGCGAAGGGCCGCGGCCACGGCGCGCCAGCCGGCAAGGACGGCGCTGCGGTCGATGCCGCCATGGGCGCGGTGCCCGACGCGTCGAGGGGGCTGGTGCAGCGGGAGGTGGCGGCGGCGCTGCGGTCGGACGCGGTGTGGGTGGTCTCGGACACGGAGAGGGCCTGGCTCAGGCTGCTGCTGGGCGACGCCGCCCCGGCGCCGGAGGCACCTGCGCACGCAGACCGGGGTTCAGGCGGGCCCTGCGCGGAGTCAGCGGGCCGAGCCCGGGACTCCGCCTGCCGCAGCGCCGGCATGGCCTCGGCGCCCACGCCGCTCTCTGGCCGCCCGCAGCAGCCGCGGCGCGGCCCGCTGGTCAGCGTCGTCGGCTTCAGCTCCGATGCCGACGCGGCAGAGCCCCAGCCCGAGCCGCTGGCGTGGTCGCAGCGAGACGGCGATGCGGCGATGATCGGCACGTTCCTCCACGCGCCCAACGTGGACGCTGTTCGGTGGGCCGCCCTGGAAGTGTGGCCGGCAGTGCTGCGGGCGGTGATGAGCCAGGGGCCTGGCGAGGCGGGGCGCGCGCCGGCCGGGCGCCGCCATGGCCACCCTCTCCAAGCAGCTCCTCCGGGCCGGGGGTCGGCGAGCGGCGGGCCGGGGGCGCTGGTGCTGCCGCGGCTCCACGTGTACGGGTCGCACCTCTCAGAAGGCTTGCGGGCGGAGCTGGCTGCAGCGGGGCGCCGGCATGTCGCGGAGGCCCTGGGCGCTGAGCGGCGCAGCGTGGAGGGCGGCGAGGTGGTGGTGCACGGTTTCGCCGCGTCCACGAGCGTGCTGGCGCGACACAGCCTGTTGCTGGCTCCCCTGCGTTTCGGCGCAGGGGTTAAGGGGAAGGTGCTGGACGCCTGGGGATTCGGCACCCCCGTCGTCACAACGCCGGTCGGGGCCGAGGGCATCGCAGCGGTGACACCATGCCCCGGCGACGGCAGCGGCGACGCCGACGGCAACGACGACGGCGGCGGGTGGGGCGGGCTTTGGGACGGGCTGGCGGACCAACAGCGAGATTTGCTCGGCCTGCAGGACGCCGCCGTGCCCCGGGCCATCGCCGCGGCCGAGGCCACGCTTCGGCCGTTCGGCGGGTCGTGGCTGGGCGGCGGGCCCGACGATACGGGCGCGGCGCTGTGGGGCGGCGCGTGGTGGCCCAGCGACACGGAGTCGCTCGCCAGGGCTGCGGCTCGACTGCTGCGCGACGAGCGAGCGTGGACCGCGTGCTCGCGGGCCGCGGTGGCCTGCCACGCCCGTGCCACGGACCCGGCGCGCTTTGATGACGGGATTGCGCCCGCTGCAGCGCTGGCGAGGGACCCCGCCGCCCTCCTGCGGCAGCGCGCTTCAAACACCATGCAAGCTGTGCTGTGGCAGACGCAACATCGCGCGACGCAGTTCATGGCCAAGTTTATCGAGGCCAAGGAACGGGCGCGAGATGCAGCGCGCTGACCCGCGGCTCGCCGTTGTGAAGGCGCGCCCGTGCTTGAGCGATCCGCGCCGCTTGGCGCGCCCCGTGTCGTGTGCGTTGAGGGGTGCTGTTGCGTCCTGGACGACGCTGCGACGGGCAAGGGGAAGCCCGCGTGTGTGGCTGCGGGCGACGGGTCGCTACCGCTTGCTGCAAGCGTCCCGCTGAGCCAGTTGGGCCTCTTCGCCACGGGCGCACAAAAACCAACCGGCAACGTCCCGTGCGCTCGCTGCGCCACGAAAACACACACACGGAGCGCGCGAGAGACAGAGACGGAGAAGGTGCCACGCTCGCGCGTGCGCGAGCTCGTTCAAGCGCGGCCCTTTGATGTTGGCGGATGCTGAGAGTCAGTCTGCTGACACGCGCAAGAATCGCTGAAGGAACAGCAGCACCACGACTGCCAGCACGGTGGCGCTGGCTGTGCTCACTGCCACGATCAGCGTGAAGGGCCCGTCCGTCCCCGAGCTGGCTGTCTCGAGCCCGTTGGGCACGTTCATTCCCATGAACCCTCCGATTGCCGACAAGAGGGCCAGGCAGACGCCCACGACGGATATGGTCAGGTCCGTCCGCAGCAAGGCGTTGCGGCTGGCGGAGAGCAGGAGCGAGAGCTGGCGCTCGGACGTCTCAGCCTCGTTCTGCAGCTTCCTGGCGTCGCTCAGCGCGGCCTCCACCTCGCCGAGGTAGGACTCGAGCAGCAGCTCCACCGCGTCCCCGAAGAAGGCGGCCGCGGCGCTGTCGTCGTCCACGTCCTCATGCAGCATGAGCTCAGGCATGGGGTCGTCTTCTTCGTCGTCGCTGTCGTGGGGCCCAGCGCCGGCCAGGCGCCGCTCCGGCGTGCGGCGCAGCAGCGCGACGTCGCGGCGGCTGACGTCGGCACCGACGCCGCTTGCAGACGCTGCGTCCTCCTCCTCCCCCTGTTCCTCCCTCTGGTCCTCCCCCTGTTCTTGGCCGTCCTCGTCCTCGTCCTCGTCCTCGTCCTCGTCCTCATCGTCGCCCTCGTCCACTGCCTCCCGGACAGGCGCCGAGGCCGACCTGGCAGAGCTCCTCCCGCCCCCTTGCGACCGGTGCGACCTGCGGCCAAGCCCCGACCGAACGCTCTGTCTGTCCCTGCCGCTGGCCACGGCTGCCGCGCCCCCGGTGGGGCCTGCGGCAGGAACGCTCGCAGCCTCGGAGGACCGGCCGTCGTCGCTGGTGTCGTCGGCGTGTGACTCCCGGCGCATGCGCACCCAGGTGGAGCCGTCCGGGCCAACCCACGTGGCCTGGCCGGACCCCTTGCCGAAGGGGAGGGGAGACATGCGGGAGCTCGACACGCCCCGCTGGTGAGCGCCGCGGCGCCGCATCGCGTACCTCGCTTCCGCCAGCGCGCTCCGCTGCTCCATCGCGCGCCGCTCCACCTCCTTGCAGCGCGCCGTCTCCACGGCAGTGAGGTCCAGCCTGGCCATGGCGCTGGGAGACTCTAGCACGGACTCGAGGCAGTGGCTGAGGGCGCGGCCGCGCTCCTGGAGGCTGGCAAGCTCTCTGCGGATCGCGGACATCCCCGCGATCATGCCGATCCCGCCTACCGGGGAGCGTCGCGTTGCCTCTGCCGCAAGCCGGCTGCCGATGCCGCCGGCGCCGGGGGCGGGCCTGCGCTGGCAGCAGCTGGTGCACCCGCAGCAGCCCTCGCCCCAGCCGCAGCAGAGCCAGGAGTTGCAGCGTGCGGCGGCCTGGACAGCGTCCTCCTCCCCGCCCCGTGCCATGGCGGCAGACGCCGAGTGGGCTCTGGGGGCGAGGTTGCCAAAGTCCCGCCTGAGGCGGGCTGTGACGGTGAGCAGCAGGGCCTCGAGCGCGTGCAGCTCCCAAGGCAAGGTCTCGGCCGGGCGCGTCGTCGGCGACCGCTGCAAGGCCGGAGCCGCAGCGCGAGGGGCAGGGGGGTCATGCGGCCTGGCGCCCGCGGCCGAGGACGCGGCCCCGGCCCGTTTGGCTGAGCGAGCTCCGGCCGCGCCCGGCGCCGGCTCGGTCGCCGCTAGCCCCGGCGGCACGGCTCCCGCTGCCGGCGAGCGGGGCGACGGCAACTCCGAGTGCTCCGCCGCCGTGGGGGTGTCCGAGCTGTTGCCGTATCTGGCGTCCTCAGCCGCCTCTGCGGCGGCAATGGCCGCAGCCTCTGCCGCTGCTTCAGCTGCCGCCGCCGCGGAGGCGGAGCAGAGAACTCGGTCGGCGAGAGTGCGCAGCTCCTCGTCCACGCCGTCGCTGGGGATGAAGTAGCAGCGATCGCGGGTGACGATGGCGCGGGTCGGCGGCAGATTGACAATGATGCAGCCGCGGCGCGGCTCGATTGCGGGCTCTTGCGAGGACGCAAAGAGCGGGTCCACGAGCCGCAAGTCGCGCGGCTGCACAGTGGGCGCGTCAAGCATCGCCAGGCGGGAGCGTGCCAGCTTGGACCGGCCCGGGCGCAGGCCTGGAGAGGCCCAGCCCGCCGAGCTCTCCTGAGACCCGAGCCTCTGCAAAGGCTCCCCTTTCACGGGCCCTATCCCGCCGTCAGCGTGGCGGCGAGCCTCAACGAGCAAGTCAACACGCCTCATGCGCCGGTGGTACAGGTTTGGGTCGTCCTGCGAGCGCGAGGCCGAGGCGGGCGCACGAAGGGTTGCGCCTGGACGCCACCAGCCGCGTGGCAGCGCGCCATCGCTGAGGCCCAGCGGGCGCAAGTCTCTCTCGGTGCAGCAGCAGGGCGCGCCCACGATGGCACGCGTTGCGATGCCCGGCGCCCCAGTGACAGTGACCCACCCACCTTGCGCATTTCAATGACCAAAATCCGGTGCTGCTGCGTGAGCAAATCAGCAAGCAACGGTGCCGCCCGGTGAGTCACCTCCACGGGCTTGGCCCCCGCGCCCCGCAAGGGCTCCGCGTGGGTGCGCTCGCGCGCCCTCTGCTGCATGGTTGACTGCGGCAACGGCGGAGTGACGACTGGGTCGCTTGGCAGCGCGTTGGCGCAGCAACGCAATGTTTGTGGCGCGCCAAACAATTCGCGTAGGGCGCGTGACCTTGGCCGCAGAGCGGCGTCGCGCCGCGACCTCGCAGGCGTTCTGCACGAGGATGTCCCACACCGCGCCTCGTGCCCTTGGTTTCGCGCGCGCCCCCCAAGCGGGGCTCGAGCTCCGGCGCGTCTGGGCGCTAGGGCATCAGCGCCTGGACGTCGGCAAGAAAGACGGGGTTGGACGGCCCCGACCACGTGCTGTTCAGTACGCCGTAGGACTCGGTGGCGTTGAACGTGCGGCCTGGCGCGCGCGACTGCGTGCCGTCGAGGCTCCAGATGCCCCAGTCGAGCGACCGCTCAGCGATGTAGCGCCGCACGTACGCCCACCACTGCGCCTGCCACGAGCTGCTCACGTCGCGCAGGCAGCGCCCCGTCGGGTTGTTGCAGTTCCCAAACTCCCCTAGCCACACGGGGGCCGTTCCGTTCTCCACAAGGAAGCCCCACTTGTCGTCCAGTCCGCGCGCAAAGGCCTCGTACGAGGGCGTGTTCTCCCTGTTGTACCAGTACCCGTAGTCTTGCGCCTCGTACACTAGCCGGTTGGCGACCGGGAGCACCACGGGGTGGTCCTTGGCCCCGCGCAGGTCCCCCGCGTAGTTGATGCCCTCCACGAAGACGAGCAGGTTGCTGTTGGCCTCGAGCACCTTTGCGCCCGCAGCTGAAGCGGCGGGCATCCAGTCGGTGGACGCGTCTCCCGCGTTCCATGTCACCTGCAGGTGCCTTCCGTTCACCACTGTGTCCCGGGGCTCGTTCTTCAGGTCCAGCCCGACGACCCACGGGTTGGCTTTGAATCTCGACGCGAGCGCGACCAGCGCGGCCTCCCACTGCGCCGCGGACACCCTGGCGCTGTACCACAGGCCCTGCCCGTCCGTCCCACTGCAGCACCAGTCGGCAGAGAGCGTGTGCAAGTCGAGCACCACGCGAAGCCGCGCAGCGCTCAGCGCGGCGACAGTAGCCTCCAGCGCCACCAGCCCCGACACGTTCTGGAGGCCGGGGTTCGCGGCAGTCGCGGGCCCCCACGTAGTGGTCGCGTTGAGGACCAGCTCCGCGCTCACGGGCAGCCTCACGCAGTTGAACCCGAACTGCGCGATTTGCCCGGCGATGGCCGCCGGCGACAAGAACTGAAGGCCCCCCGGCGCAAACCCAAGCTCCTCCAGGCCGTACCAGTTTGCGCAGGCCATGCGGAAGCGCGCGCCCGAGTCAGCCTCCACAATGAAGCGGCCGTTGGTCTCGAGGCGTTGGGCCATCGCGCCGATCAGGGCCTGTCCCAGCACCACAGACACGAGCAGGCGCGCCCTCGAGCAAGCTGCAACGCGTACAGTCGCCCGCATGGCGGGCCCGAACGGGTCGCCTGGCGCTTCCCCGGGTCCGCTCCGTGACGGCGCGGAGGCGCGGCGCGAGCACAGGGGCGCCTGCGACGGCAACTGCAACGCAGCAGAGCCATTCGCGTTCTTGACTCGGGACTGCAAGATCGTCGGCCGACGGTCGCCCGCGCTTCCCGTCACACCTTGCCAAGCTCGTGCCGCAAGGCGGGCTTCACGCCAGGGACCGGGCCGCTTGCGCTTGGTTCGCATCGCCTGTTGGCCACTCGCTCAGCGCGTCTCTGCCTGTCGGCCTCGCTCAACGCCCGAAATTGCCTGCCAAAATGGCCTCCGCTCCAACGACGTACGCCAAGATGGAGGAGGTGGGGACCGGCCCGCACGCGGGCACTGCTCCGACTAGCGCGCGGTGCGCGGCATGCAGCAGCTGCTCGGTGTGCCGCGCGAGCGTCGGCGCCGGAGTCATCGTCGCTGGCATCGTCGCTGCTGTTGTGGTCGTCACGCTGTTCTCCGGCTCCGGCGCCGCCGAGGGCGAGTGTGCATGGGACAACTACCGCCTCCCTGGGTGGATCACCCCGACTGGCTACTCAGTGCAGTGGACCCCGTCCATGAGCGCGGGTGGGCCGCTGACAGGGACGGTTGTGATGAACGCCAAGGTGGCAGCCGGCGGCCTCGGCTGCGTCATCATGCACTCCCAGGGCTTCGCCTTCGACGAGGTGGTTTACACCTGGACCCCTAAGGACAGCGATTCCGTCCAGTGAGGCGGGCCGGCCGTGTCCGCGCCCCGCGCACCAAACTGCTGGAAGCCCAACCTCAACTTGGCTTGCGATTGCAATGGTTGACCCACCAGGCGTCGCCGCGCTTGCCTTGCTGCCCCCACCCGTGCGCGCACTTCGAGTGAGCTTGTGGTTTGTCCGCTTCCCTGTGCCCCGTGCCTTGCCGCAGGACTGCGACGGTGAAAACGTCCGACGTCATCTTCCGCCCCGCGAACCAGCAAGTCGCGATTCCCCTCGGGCAGCGCCTGGCCCGTGGCGACTCTATTTCGATGACAATTCGCTTCAGGGGCAAGATGAGCTCGACCCTCAACGGCATGTACATCTCGCAGGGCGTCAACGAGGCCACTGGCCAGCCGACTGACCCAGTCGTGGTGACCCAGTTCGAGGCCACGTACGCGCGCAAGGCCTTCCCCTGCCTGGACGAGCCTGAGTTCAAGGCCACGTTTGACATTTCGCTCAAGGACATCCCTGCCGGGCTCACGGCCCTGAGCAACATGCCCATCAAGTCCCAGGTAGCCTCCGCGAACGGCGAGGTGGTGACGTTCAACTTCGAGCGCTCCGTGCCCATGTCCACATACCTTGTGGCCATCGTCGTGGGCCGCTTCACTGCGACGTGGGGCACCTATATCAGCCCCCTGGACGCCTCCAGGCGCGTCAATGTGTCTGTCTGGGCTCCGCCTGGCAACGAAAACCGCCTTAATTTTGCGCTCAACGCGGCCCGCAAGAGCCTCGCCGAGTACGAGTCCAGCTTTAACGTTGCCTTCCCCCTTCCCGAGATGAAGATGGCAGCCATCGAGTCCTTTGCTGCCGGCGCCATGGAGAACTGGGGCCTTGTCACGTACAGGTGAGCGCCTGGCGAGCCGCATCTCCGCGCCTTGGCGGTGCACACTGGAAACCCGCGCATCGTGCCAGGTGGTGCTCCAGCTGCCGTGGTTGGTCCTACGGCCCGCGTTGAGCAAGTGCAGAGCCTGCCCATGCCATGCCATGCCATGCCATGCGATACGCTCCCGCTGCGGGCGGCACCCGCGAGCCCGGCTCGCCTCGGCCCATCCGCCCCCGTGTTTCGCTGCCCCCCCTCCTGGATCCGGCTCCCCACTCCTCGCAGGCTGACCGCGCTGCTGGCCGACCCCGCCGAGGCCTCCCAGGCGTCGCTCGAGCGCGTCGCCGTGGTTGTTGCGCACGAGCTCGCTCACCAGTGGTTCGGCAACCTCGTGACCACCGCCTTTTGGAACCAGCTCTTCCTCAACGAGGGCTTCGCCACGCTCTTCGAGTACCTTGGAACCAACGCGAGCAACCCAGAGTTTGACGTCTGGTCCGAGTTCCTCGACAACGACGTGCACAAGGCCATGCGGATCGACGACCTGGCAGCGGTGAGCCCGCTCGTCAACCCCAACGTGGACTCCAGCGGCGCCGTGGAGAGCTCCTTCAACGATGTCGCCTATGCCAAGGGCGGTTCCGTCCTCCGCATGCTCTGGAAGTTCATGGACTCCAGCCCGCTCACCCAGGGAGGCGGCGCCGACGATGACGCCGGCGGCGACGATGCTGGCGAGCCCGCGGGAAGCGCCTTCTTCGGCGGCCTCAACGCGTACCTGACCCGCTACCAGTACAGCGTCGCGACGGCCGACCAGCTCTTTTACGAGCTGGCAGACTTCTCCGGATGGGACGACCTCGCGCCCAACATGGCCACCTGGTCCAAGCAGCCCGGAGTGCCCCTCGTCATGTTTGCGTGGGAGAACGGGGACAACACCGACCCGTCAGTCACCAGCGGCAACCTCTGCATCTCCCAGCGCCGCCTCTGGCGCAGCCCCTACTCCCGCCAGCTTGCCGGCGACGGCGAGTTCGGCAACGACCAGCTCTACTGGATCCCGCTGGACATCACCATGCGCCACCCCAAGGGCTCGGCGGCCCGAAAGGTCGCCACGCGCTTGGTCAACGGCGGCGGCTTCTCAAACGCCACCTACACCTGCTTCGCCCATGACACTCTCGTGCAAGGCTTCGTCAAGGCCAACGCCAACTCGTACGGCTACTACCGCACCGCGTACCCCGCCAGCGTGTGGACCGACATCCGTGCTGCGGTCAACGCCTCTACCACGACCGACGGCGAACCCATCTTCGGAGCTCAGGACCGCGCGGGGCTCCTCGACGACATCCTCACCGTGGCCGAGACGCAGGCCGACGCGCCCGACCCCGACAGCTCCTCGCTCCGCGCCTCGGTGGAGCCTGCCACCTCGACGTCCTTCGCCACGGCGCTCGACTACATGAAGACCCTGCGCACCGAGCCGGAGTACACCGTCTGGCGCTCGGCCCTCACGCACATCTCGCGCATCAGCGCAAACATCTACCCGCAGGCCACGCCAGGCAGCAACGGCAACGCCCCCGACCCGTCCACGGTCCCCTGCGTGGGCGAGTTCAACGACTACGCCACCTACATCATGACGCCCGTGGTGGCAGCCATCGGAAGCATGTGGGGCAACGCCTCCGTCAGCGTCAGCGCCAAGGACGTCGTGCTCCCAGCCGACGCCCCGCCCGAGGCGGCCTCGATCCTCGCTCGCTGGCGCTCTTCCTCCACGGTTGACCCCGCCGTACGCGACGCTGCCATCATCGGCACCGCTGCCTCGCTCGGGTTCCCCACTGTGGTGCAGCGCTGCAACGACCTGTGGCGCTCCGGAGTCAAGAACATCGACCCGAACTACCTCGGCGCCGTGGCGTCCTCCTACGTCGCCAACGGCGGCTACAACGGCTGGGAGGAGGTCCGGGCCGCCTACGAGGCGGAGTCGGAGGCCTACAGCAAGAACCTGCTGCTCCGCGCTCTGGCATCGGCCACGGAGCCTGCCGTGATCAAGATGACGCTCAACTACACCATGTCGGCCGCCGTCGACCAGCAGGACAAGACCACGGTGCTCAGCGGCGTTGCCAGCAACCCCGCCGCGCGAGCGCTGGCTTGGAAGTTCATCACGCAAGACGACGTCTGGAACGAGCTCGAGGATCTCTATGGCTCCGGCGGCTTCGGCTGGTCCAGCCTGATCAAGTCCATGGCATCCCACTTCGTCACGGACGCCTGGTTCAATGAGGCCACGGCTTTCTTCAAGGGTGCCGACCTCGACGCAGGGGCCTCGGATGCCGCGCAGGCCCTCGAGATTGTCAAGAGCAACGTCGTGCTTCGCCAGACGCTCCAGGACACTGGCTGCCCTTGGCTGGCCACCTGGGACGCCTGATCGACGCGGCCCCTCACCTTTGCCCGCCTCGCGGATGCGGCTTGTTTTGAGGCTTTGGCCTGCTTGGCCTGCTCGGCCCATGCCCCCCGGCTGGCAGCAACGCCACCCTCAGGACGCCTTCTTCGCGATGGCTTCGGCCCACTCCTTGCGTGTGTGTGCCTGCATGTCCCCGGTGCAAACGCAGACTGATGTTTTCCCGCGCAATCGCAATCGCAAGCACAATCGCAAGCGCACGCACACGCGCGACAGTGTGCGTGAGTGGGGGAACTCCAGAGGTTCCATCCGCGCCGCAGCCCGCGCTGCACTGGCCGTCAGGACTCGCTAGCAAGCCAGCCAAGCGCCGCGCTGAGCTCAGCGGGCGCCACAAGTTCTGCGTTGCTTGCTGACTCGAGCATCAGACCGGCGGCTGTTCGCGCGAGGTGCTTGCTGCTGCTTGCGGTGGCGTAGCTGAATGCGCTGGCGGCAGTCTCTGGAGCAACTGCACGGAGCAGGCTGCGCTCCACAGCCGATTCCAGGTCCCCCATGCCCCAGAGCGACGCTAGCTGCCCTAGCTCCGCGAGCGTGTCGACGCCAAGGCCGGCAGGGAGGCCACGGCCGTACGCCGCTCCAAGCGCCAGGCGGAGCACCTTCTCGCTGAAGCCTGGCGCCGATACGTCGCCGGAGACTGCCTCAGCCCAAGCTGCGTCGCCAGAGCCGCCGCAAAACATGGAGCGGAAGTACTGGGACGCCGCGCAAAGCACAACCTTGTGTGCAGCGAGCCTCGCGGGCCCGGCGGCCCCTTCAGCTGTCGCGCCGGAGTCCGGAACGATCCAGCAGTCTGCCAGAAGCGGGCTGAGCAAGAACGACTGCAACCCCACGGGCGCTGCGTGGGGCCCTGCCGGTGCAGCAGGAGCTGCGGCGGCTGCCCCGGCCTGCTGGGCGGAAATCCCCAACCGGCCCGCCAGCCGAGCCAGCCCATCGCCCTCCACGGCCTGGGCCCCGGCTCGCACAAGCGCCGCGGCAACTCGGGCAGCGCTCTTCGGGCTGGGCAGGTTGCACGCCTTCGCGAGGGGAGTAGCTGCGGGGTTGGCGCTCGTGCCTTGCTGCAAAAGCGACAGCAGGGTCTCCGCCCCGGACCGGGCAGCATGCACCGGGCCTCCCGGCGCTGGTTGGGCAGCTGCCGCGGCCGCGGGCTCCAGGGCGGCCACTCCAGGACCGCCGGCAGCGCGCGCAAGAATTTCGATCACCGCCTCGGCACCGGCGCCTTCGTCCCTGGCGCCAGCCTGAACTGCGCAATGCCAAACACTCTCTCCGGTGTCTCTGACCACGCACGGGTCCGCACCGGCCTCGAGGAGCAGACGCACTGCCTCTGCGAAGCCCGCGCGGGAGCATAGCGTCAGCGCCGAGTGCCAGCCGCCGTCCTTTGCAGGGTGAAGTGCAGAAAGCACCTCGCGGTCTTGGCCGTGGCATGCCGAGCGCAGGGCTGCCACCATTGCTGTGGCGTCGCCTCGCAGGGCAATGGCCGCCTCCAAGTCGGCATGCAAGCGCGAAACAGACTCGGCAATGGCGGCCGGCAACGCGGCTGGCATCCGCCTTCGCTGCTGCCAGACCGGGCTGGCGCCGTCCATCGCTCCGGCTGGAGGCGCAACGGACAGAGCCTCGGCAAAGAGCGAGCGGTACGCAAGCCGTGGCCTCGACTCTGCCTCGATGCTGCGGAGAGCGACCGCGTCAGGCTCTGGCGGGGCCGCCTCCGGGACAAGGCCTTCCAGGGCTACAGCTTGGCACTCTTTCAGCGAATCTGCTCTGTGGACGCGCCGCACCCACTTGGCCAAAGCCGGGTGCATCAGCGGAGCAGGCAGCTCAAGGAGAGCGCTCGCATCACCTCGGCGCTGTGCCTCCACGCCACTGACCAGCAATCCCACACTTGCAGAGGCTGCGGAGAGGCCTTGCGTCAGCTGGTGCGCAAGCCCGGCCACCCTGCGAAATGCAACGCTCTTGCTCACGTGCTTCGTCGCAGCATCCGCAGTGGCAGCGACCAGCGGGTACATCGCCCGAGTCGCGACCAGCGTGAGCAGCCAACGAACGCTGACCAGCGCCGCAAGGGCTTGGTCGCCCGGGCTGAAGCGCAGGCTGCGCGATCCGCGACACCAGAATCCCAAATCGTCCGTGAGTGCCTCCACCAGGCTGCTGGCAGCCTCAAGCGCCGCCTCGCCCGCAGTCGCATTCTGCTCTGCGAGCAGCCTCCGCGCAGCCGCCGCCACTCGAAGGGACCTGGCGTCGAGCGTGCCCAAGAGCAACAGGGCAGGTGTGATTTCAGACAGGCCGTCAATCGCCCAGCCAGCCTTGCGCCATGCTTCGTCGGCGGGAATCCCAGAAGCTTCTTGCAGGCCCGCAAACTCATCGGCCAAGCCTCTTGCCTGGGCGGGTGACAGCTGCATGGTGTGGCCGGCAGAGAGTCGCTCCAGCCTTGACTGGACCGCCCGCGTCTGGACTGAGGACGACGGATCGGGCACGCCGTCTTCCCGGTCTGTTGCGGGCAAAGCCTGACCCTCCGTGGGGGTGGTTGACCGCAGGCTTCTGCGAGCGGACAGAACGGACCCAAGCAACGTTGGCCGATCAGCTGGGCGAGGAGCAGGCCGGCCCCTGCCCTGTTCCCGCACAAGCTGATGCCCGGCGACCTGCGGCGGGGCCCGCAGGACCGGACGGCCTGCAGCCGAGGCTGGGTTGCCTGGTCGACCTCCAGTGCGGTGCGGCCGAAAGGGTGGCCGAGCTGGGCGAGTTGCGCCTGCGATGCTCGGTCGCGCTGCCATGAGCGGCCGCCCGATGGCGGCCCGTGGCGGGGATCCCGGGCGCCCGGGGCGCGCGGGCATGGTGACATGGCGGGCGGGGCGCCCGGGGCGCCCAAGTCCCGCCTCCTGGCGGATTGCATGGCGCGGGCTGCCCGAGCTTGCGGCCACGGGCGACAACGCCCCCAGGCCGCCGATGGGGTGAGGAGCGGCCCCCGAAGCGTCCCCAGCCCGAGCTGTCCCAGAACCTCCACCCGGGCCCTCGCTGTGCGCCGCCCCGCTGGCAGCCGGCGGGCCGGGAGCGGCAGCGGAGCTTGAACCGCAATCCGCCGCGACCGCGTTGAGCGCGCTGCCCGGCTTTTCTTCGAATTGCTCGTCAGTCCCTCCCTCCTCGTTTCCAGGAAGACCGTCGCCTCTCCCAGCCCTCGCGTCTGCCATGATGGGTGTCCTTGCACGGCCTGGCTGCCACGCACGCAACAGTGCAGAGCCGAGCGATTCGAGGACAAGTCAGGACCGCGCACGCACTTGCCTGCAGGACCGAGGCCGCCACCCCGCGACAGCAACGACGGGTCCAGGCCGCGGCAACCAGCCTTTGCGCTCGACCTGGTTGCAGCCGGCGACGGTGTTGCTGGGCGAGCCGGGAGCAGAATGAGCGCCACCCGCCCGGCAGAGATGCCCGCCGCCTGGGACGGCAAGGGCGAACCAGACCCGCATGGCCGGTACTTCCCAACAAAGTGCTTTGTCGATCAGCTGTCGGGAAGTGGTGATGCCATCTTGGCAGTGGAGCGCCTGTGGCAAGGACCAGGCCGGCCTTCGTTCCCGGACGTTTGGGAGGCAGCCGAAAGCAGAGCGTTTGCTCGCGCGGCGCGGGCAGCCGGCCAGCTGGGCACTGACCCCTTCTCCGCCACCACTTCTCGGGACTGCATCGAGCGCATCGTGGAGGTTCTTGTGCTTTGCCTGGGATGCGATGCCGCCGTTCCGCTGGATGTGCTGGAAGCGACAGAGCTGGTGATGCTGCAGGCGCTCCAAGGCCAGTTGCTGGGCCTGAGCCGCACTGACAGCCACGCCCCTCGCGAAAGCGCCATTTCCGAACCCCCGCCGGTGTCCTCCCTGGAGGCTTGCTTGGAGTCTGACTGTTCCGACCCCGTGCAGCAGCGTGGCGGCCAAAGGGAAGCGAGGGCCCTGGCCGCTGTGGGTCTGGTCACATCAATGTTCGCGACTGCAGGCGGCTACGGCGAACTGGCCGCCCGGGCGCGAAGAGGCAAGCTTCGCCTCTGGGAGGCGTCCTCGCTCTGCCGATCCTTCCTCGGCGCCGTGGCGAACAGGGCCAAGCTGGAGTGGGCGGTCGCGATGTGGACGCCGGCGATGGAAGCCATCGCGGAGCACGCCGGCACGCTGCAGCCAGCGGAGGCCCACGAGGTGGTCGCCTTGCACGCGGCGTTGTTGCAGGACGACGGAGCCCGCAGTCCGCGGCAGGCGGCGTCACTCACGGCCGAAGTGGTGATGGCCGAGGCATGCGCGGCAGCGGGGGCGCTCATCGAGACGGCCGCCAGCCCCGCCGCGCTGGTGCGGGGCATGCTTCTCTCCGCCGGGACGCACACTGGGGGCAGCCCGGCAGTCGACTTCGATCGCTGGAGCGCCAAGGTGGCGGCGGGGGCGCGGAGAGCTGCCTCGTCGCTGCTAGCCTCGTGCTTGTCCGGGAGGCTGCCCGCTGGCGTCAGGGCGGCGCGCACAGCGACGTCATCCTACCCAGCGGTCGCTGCCGCTAGCGCCCCCGCGGCTGCCACCGAGGCGCCTGTATCCAGCACCAGCGCCGCGGCAAGCTCTGGTGCTGCCTCCGCCACAAGCGCGAGGTCCGGTGCGGCAGCGGCTCCCACCAGCGCGACGGAGGCAGCCGCTGCGGCTCTCGGCCCGCTGCCTGACTGCAGGGCGCTGTGGCGGGCAGCCGCTGCCTTCCCCCCTCCGGAGCTTCACTGCCACCCACTTCGTCACATGCTCGGCGGGCTATTCGAAGAGGCGCCGTCGAGAGACGGCCTGCCGTCGAGAGACGGCCTGCCGTCGTCCCCGCAGGGCCGTCCAATCACGAGGCTTGCTGTCCAAGACTGGCTCCGCAAGCTCGAGGCTGGTCTCGAGCGCCCTCCCCCCGAGAGCAGCAGCAACTCCAGCCACTGGTGTCTGCCCGGCCCCCCTGCCCAGGACACGGCAGCGGTCTGGGAGGACCGCGTCACGCGGTCGCTGGGCGCCGCCACGCGCGGCTTGCGAGCCGCGGTTGACAGCATGGCCGCCCTCTGCCGGCTGATTCTGGACCCCGAGTGGCTGCGGCAGCCCGGGTGCGTCTCCCTGGCGGTCCAGCAGCTGGCTGGTGGGCTTCTACAGCCGGACGTGCTGGCTGTGCTGGGCTATGCCGGAAGCCTGCCCAAAGCGCTCGACTCCCCGTGGGGGCTTCTGGGAACGCCGATCAGTCAGCTCCGCTCCCGGGAAAAGGCGAGCGCGTTGCTCCAAGCGTTCGCAGACACCACTGCCGCCGTCTCGGTACGAGACATTGCGACGCTGCTGCAGGTGGTTTGGGTTTTGCAATCGCCGGTCGAGTCCGGATCCAGGCTGCGAACACGCCAGCGCTCGGGCGAGCTGAGCGCGCCTGTTCTCCGGCTGCTCTCCCGGCTCGCGGACGCGCCTGACCTGACCGAGTGGACGACCAACAGCCTCTTGGACTCCTACCGGGGCCCGATCGGTGTTGCCACCATGCTCCTCGGAGACATGGCAGCAAGCGCCCACGACGTCACCGTGGACCTTTTGTGCGGCCGTGCAAGCGCACAGCCAGCCACCTCTGACGTGCTTGGACCGCAGCACGAGCTCCCCGTGCCCGCAGAGCGCCTGTGCGCGTGCGCCCTGGCCCTGGGCCACGCGTGGGGCCTTCGTGAGTTCCTCGAGGCGGGGCTCTCCTGGCCGTCACAGGCGCCGCTGCTGCCGCCGCGAGCAGCGTCAGCGGTGACCGCAGCACTGAGCGCCGTGCGCAACGCCGGGCACGAGTCTGGCCACGCCATGCTTGCGGCGCACATCGCTGTCAGGCAGGCCGTGCAGGGGCTGGCAATCGCTCACGCGGTGCCCAGCGCAAACCTGCTCTCCTGGCTTCGCGCTGTCGACTTCCTCTGTTCGAGCCTCGACCGACTGATGCTGGCTCACGCTGGCGGCAGGCCGCCGCCCAGCTGGGTGCTGGCTGAGACCAGGACCGTTTTGCACATTGCCACGTGCAACGAGCAGGGGCAGCGGAGCCTGGCTGCGCCGATGAACCGCGAACCGCTCTCCCACCCTCAGCTCGGCAACCTCGGCGAATCGATCATGTCCCTCTCGTTCGCGGGCCTGGCCGCCGCGCTCCGGCCCTCGGCAGTGACCGACTCACCGAGCGCGGACCCCACTCGCCTCGTATTGCAGCTCCCCGGCGTGCGACGGCTGGTCCGCTCCTTCCTGCGATTCTCGCTTGCCGTGGACCCAGCGTCTGAGGCCGGGGCGGAGTCTGAGCTCGCGTTTGAGCAAGTTCGGGCGATTCTGGAGGCCGAGTGTCGCGGCGAGGCGCTCAGGTCTGACCGGCGGTGGCGAGCGGCTTGCGACGCCGCCCTGACCGCTGCGCGCGACTTTGGCTTGGCTGCGCCTCCTTCAGGTCCGGCATTGAGCGCGCGCCACGCCTCGCTGAACCGGTCGCTTGCGCGAGCCGTGTGCGACGGCGTGGAGGGCAAGGACACAGCAGATGCTCTCAGTCATCTCTCAGCAGCTTGGGACGCTCGACGCACTGGCGCCAGACTGGTTCGGGACGTTGTCGCCTGGCAAGCAGCGTGCGGGCTGGCGAGCAGGGCAGCTGCACTGCCTGGCTCGTCCGCTGGCGCCACCGACGCAGGCCCGACAGCGGCCGATACGGAAACTGGTGCCCGGGCCGCCACTGAGCTTCGCTCTGCTGCGGCTCGCGTGAGGGCAGCTGTCGTACGCCTGGTGCTCATTGAGGCCACGGCAGCGTGCGCGCAGCGAGTGCGCTGTCCCTCCGTGGCCTCCGCCGCCGCCTGGGCAGCGCTGATCTGGCAGTGGGCAAGGCGCGTTGCAGACGCCGCCCCCCGGAACCACCCGTCGTCACTACCCGAGGCGTGTGTTCTCTCCGTTGTGTCGCCCCCCGACCCCACGGTTGCGGAGCCGCAGTGGCGCCTGCACGCGGACGACGTTGGCCGCCTCGGCGAATCTCAGAGCGGCGCTGCAGTGTGGCTCGCGCGGGCGCGAGCCGCCTGCTACGCTGCTTGCCGCCAGGCGACCCGCGGGGGCGCGCAGAGCGATGCCTCAACCTCTGCGACCGTCGCGGCCTTGCAGCTCACATCAGGTGACGTGCCGCAATGCGTGGCAGAGCTGCTGGACGCGCTCGTTGACGGCTGCCGCTTGGCTGGCTACACCCTCCCACCAGCACTCGATGCAGCCCAAAGGGCCGCTCGCGCGAGTCCGGCAGCCATCTCTCCCGAAGCGCCTGGCTGGCCCGACGAGGGCGTCCGTTGGGACGAGGCGGCCCGCCTGGCACTGGGACAAGCAAACCCGGCGGCTCTCACCCTCCCCCCTCCGTGCCACCCGGCACAGGCCGATGCTGCGGCTGCGTGGGTTTTGCGTGATCGGGCCAGGGCGCCCGCTGCTTGCGCGATTGCGTCGCTCGCCCCTGCCCGCAGCGAGGTCGTCCCCGCCGGTTCCCCCGCTGGGGCTGTGGGCCTCGTTGCTGCCCCGGCCGCCGCGGCGTCGACTGCAGCCGCACCTGCGGGAGCCGCGTCAGCGCCAAGCGTTGAGCCGCTGTCGCTCGCGTGGATCGAGGAGGCGCAGTCCGCGCCTGGCGCTGCCGGGGCAGCAGGGCAAGGAGATGCGGCCGAGGGCGCCGCCAACGCCACAGGCGGCGCCCTTGACGATAGCAGCGATGACGACAACGACGGAGAGGACGGTGCCGCGGCAGCAAGTCTTGCCTCTGGGCTCCCGACGCGAGTAGCGCCTGGGTACGTGTCGGAACTGCCGCTGGTCGGCCCGGTGGCGGTCACTTCCACCCGGATGCCGTTCTCCCCGCTTCGCAACGAGGTTACCGCGGTGCTCGAGCGGGCGGCATTGATGCTTCTGGGCCGAAACGCCGAGGACACGCTGAGCCTGCCCGAGTTTCGCCGCGCCGTGGATCGCTACGAGGACTTCGACGACGGCAAGGGCGCCATTGGCTCGGCCGCGTCGGACGACGCGCTCTCCGGGTGGCAGGCGCCCGTCTCCACGGACAAGCTCTCGCCGCTGGGCGTGCCCGCTCGGGCCGTGCTTGGCTGCCGCCCTTGCATTTTGGGCGAGGCTGGCGACCCCGAGCAGCTGCCTGAGCCCGTGGACTCAATGAGAGTCCCAACTGGTGTCACGCAACACCTCCTTCTGCGCTTGGGGGAGAGCCTGGCAGTGGCCACGCTCACTGGCGCTCCGTCTGGAACAGAAACGCCGTTGTCGTTGCCATCGGATGCAGCTCCGGGCGGGCGCGGCTTCGTGCCCGCACCGCCAGTGCCGGGGTGCAGCCACTTGGCCAGCAGCAGCAGCAGCAGCAGCAGCAGCAGCAGCAGCAGCAGCAGCAGCAGCAGCAGCAGCAGCAGCAGCAGCAGCAGCAGCAGCAGCAGCGGCAGCTCCAGCAGCGGCTCCAACCTCGCCAGAGCCGCCAAGTCGCCGCCTCGCTCCCTCTGGGAGATTGAGAGTCTGTGGCTGCGCAACGAGCCAGTGGTCCTTTCGGCTGAGGAGCGCCTTCGAATCTTCGCCCTCCGCCTGATGCCGGCGCTAAGCGAGGTGCTGGGCACTGCGGTGAACGAGGCGCTTCCGGGAGAGGACCGGGCACGGGAGTTCGCCGCGTTCCACACCATCACCCGCCTCGTCGTCCAGGTGCTTGCAGATATGGTCTGGGCGGGCGGGCCCAGTCGGGAGCTCGCGTTCACAGCTGTTGCGCGCCTGCTGCTGACGGACCCGCGCCACTCTGCCTTCTTCTGCTCCAAGGCACAAGCCATCCGCGGTGATGCGCCGAGGGCAGCGCGCTGGCGAGGCGCCTGGTTCCAGGTCCCTCCCGGCGGAGCGTCTTGCCTTTTCGTAGCCCTCATCAACCAGATTGCCAGGAAGGGGGTGTTCCGGGCCATGCGGCTCAGCCTGGCTTCAGAGCACGTTCCGCGCCCGCCTGCGGCGCTCTGCGCAGGCACCTTTAACTGCCGGCCGCGGCTTGGAGGACGGGCTGGCCTCGCCCATGCCGCGACTCTCGCGATGACTGCTATGGGGATTCCTTGGCGCTGCCTCACGCCGCGCTTCATGCTCGTGGACTTTCCTCGGCACGCGTGCTCCTTGCTGGATCGCGTCGCAACCGTCGGCGCCGATGATGGCTGGTCAGCAACGAACTTTGCCACTGCGTGGACCATCACCGACAAGGATGCTCTGCAACGGATTGCGAGCACAACTCAAAGATGCGGCCCACGTCCACAGTTCACTGGCATCCCACCACCTGCAGCAGCCATTGGACTGCCGAAGCCGAGCCCGGCCGACACGTCCAAGTCCTCGCCGGGCCTTCTCCGCAGCATCGCGGTGGCAGAGGAAGACGCTTGCAGGCGCCAGCCCGTCGCCGAACCCGCACCCAACCCGTTCCCGTTTCCGCAAGCGCTCAGGCTCTGGGCGGAATGGGCCATGGTGTCGGGCGCCGCGAGGGCCATCGTTGTACAGGCAGTGCAGGGCGCGGGGGCCTCGCCTGGGGCGTGTCGCAGCCGGCACAGCGCGCGCGAGGCTTTGAGCTCCGCAGCAGCGGCTGCCGTGACTCCAAGGACGCTCCGTAGGCTTGCAGCACGAGGCACGCCGCTGGTCCAGCGGGCGCCGAGCGTGCCATCGACGGCCTCCTCGAGCTCAAGCAGCTCCAGCAGCGCTCTGCCACCTGGTGCGTCTGCGCATGCTTCCTGCGAGACACGGCTGGGCTCTCTTTGCGCCCTGCGGGCGAGAGGCACGATTGACGCTGGCGCAACGCTTGGCGGCTCCGTCCTGGAACAGCTGGCGCGAGGGCAGGCCCCTGAGAGCCACCAAGCTCAGCCCCTGGCTGCGCACGCAGCGGCAGCGATGACGCCTCTCGAGGTCCTCGCCGGAGCTGCAATGGAATGCCTGCCTCAGCGCGACCTCCTCGCCTGCCTCAAGGCCGTGGCGCAGACCCTGGAGGAGGAGCTGTGCCCTCGAAGCCGCCAGGCGCTGGCTCGTTTGAGCATCGGCAGCGTTGCCAACTTGGAGGGAACTCCCACGTGTGGCAACTTGGTCCCCAGGGTACTCGCGGTGATGTGCGCGAACGGCCGGACGAGAGCAATCCAATTTGTGCCGGGAGGCGAAGCAGCCAGTGCCAGTCGATTCACCGCCCTGGGTTCAAACCCGTCGCATTTTCTTAGCCTTGTCCAGCGCTCTCCGTGGGTACGCTGCCTCTTGGGTGAGTGCGGCTTCGCTCAGGCTGAGGCGGCAGAAGGAGACCCGGCCAAGTTCTTGCCCCCCTGGCGGCTGGGTGGCTGGAGGCGGCGCGCCGCCGTGGCGGCTGCGGCTGGAGCAACAGACTCCTGGAAATCGGACATGCTCAACGCCATGTCCAACGGCGCTTTGGACAACCAAGGAGAGCGCGGTCTGTGTGCGATCCGCCTTCAGCTGCCCTTTTCCACGGCCAGAACGCCAGCAGGTACACGGTTTCCGCGGCACGCAGGGATCAGCGAGCGAGCCGAGGCGCTCAAACAAGCGGCAGAGGCAGGGAGAGAGCGCGGCCTCGGTGTTCGCGACGCCGACGACTTGTGGGACGAGGCCCCAGCGCTGCCGCTCCGACCTGGCTCGCCCGTGGGGCTGTTTGAGCACCGGGCGCTGGACGGCGCGTCCCAGCTTCTTGCTCCGCCGCCATTTGTCCGCGGCGAGCAGGGCTCGCTCGGGCTGCTTCGGGCCCGGTCGTGGGAAAGCGCGCAAGGCCTCGCTGGCCACCTGGGCGCGTGGGAGCACAAGGTGGCGAACGAGCTGAACAACCCTGACAAGGAGCAGCCACCTCGCCAGCTCTTGCAACTCGCAAGCCTGGTGGGAGAGCTTGTCCAGCAGCAGGAGGCCAAGGAGGACGCGACCGACTCGGATGCCGCAGGGGCAGGACCGACATCCCTGAGTCCAGGGGTGCTTGTGGGCATGCACACCACCAGCGCACGGTCTGCGGCCGAAGGAGCTGCCATCGCAGAGGCCGACGGCAGCGGCGAAGACCTCCTCCTCGACGACGCAGGTTCGGACGATGCGGTCAGCGACTCTGACGCTCATGTGGCCAAAAAGTCGACTGCCAGCGCCTCGTCCGCCAGTGTGGGCAGCAGCCGACGTGCCGCAAAACGCCCCCTTGACGACTCTGCCGAGGGCCCAAGCTCGGTGGCCTCTCGTCAGGCGAAACGTTCCCGACGCGGCGCCCAGCAGGATGCCGAAGACACCGACGCGCCACCAAGCGCTACTGAGCCAGCTGGCCGCGCGCGGAAGCGGTCTCGTCGATGCCCGCCGCAAGACGGCCCGGACTCAGCGGCCGAGGACCAGCATCAGCGTCAGCGGGCGCCTTCGTCTCCCATCGCGCCCCCATCGAAGCGCGGCGCGATTGCAGGGGGGCAAGTCGTTCGAGGGACTGGGTTGGCCGTGGCGATGGCTCCGCCTGTGGGCATTTACGGATTCAGCGGCAGGCGAGCGGGCTTTGCTGCAATCACCAGCAGCATGGAGGCCACATTCGGAAAAGTCGACCCCTGCAGCGAGGAGGGGCACTCAATCGCTGCTACTTCTGCGCGCGGCTCCGCCAAGTCGCGTCGCCTCAAGCTGGCGGCCACGACAGCGGCCCGCGCCCTGCTCGAAGGTGCGCTCCTGGCTGCGGCTGAGCACATGACGCGCCGCGAGCGTCGCGCCCAGCTCTTGGAATGGGGTGCCGCTGTTCGACGCCGAAAGCTGGCGCTCTTGCGTCCCGTCACGCCGGGGTTGCGCGAATAGGTCCTGCGTGGTGCCGCGCGAACCTTTGGCGCCCGAACTGATTGCTCCCGTCGTCAAAGCGCCGCGTCTCTTTCACCCAATTGCTGGGCCCGATTCAGGCACTCGTGAGCCGTGCGAATGCGCCCACCGGGACTACCGACGCCAAGCTCCCCCGCGTCACTGGCACACGCTCGCCTGCCCAACGAACAGCTGGTCCGTGCCAGACGATGCACCGGTTCCACGGCAGCTCGCAGGGTCAACAGCAACTGTGATGGGACGCGGCAGCGCTTATTCCCCCTCTCACAAACATGTCTCGGCTTGCCAGCCGAGCGAGCAGCGCACCATTGCGCCAGTCCAGCTTCAATCGCCCAAGCGGGGCTCGCAAGGTCTTGCTTCGATGGCTTTGCGGCTGCGCTCCGCGCTGGTGCTGCACAGGACGCGGCTTGCGCCTTCCGTTTGTGGGGCGCGCTTGGCGCACAGCCGGCCGCACCGCAGCAGCCCCTCCCGCCGTCCCCGGGAAGCCCAGCAGCGCCCTGGCTGGCGCGCCGGTGGCACCAACCTCGAAGTTTTGTACGGCGTTCACCCAGTAACGGCGGCTCTGGCAACGGAGTCGAGAGCGGTCGTTTGCGTGCACCTCGAAGACGACAACCGGGGGCTCGCCGAGGACCTGGCCGTCAAGGTGCTTGACCTTTATGGGGATGGAGACCGCGGCACAAACCCGCTGTTTGCGCTTCGCACGGCGAGCGTGCGCGCCAAGGAGGCAGCGACTCAACTCGCCCTCTCAGGAACGCTGCCTGCTGCGACTTCGTCGGAGGCCAGCCCTGCACATGTGGAGCGCATGGCCCGGAAGGCAGCTGGGGCGGTGCGATGCGCTCTCCTTGCGGCCGTGTCCCGAGCGCGACCCGAGATCCGGTGGCATTCAAGGGGCGCTCTTCGCGACCACTTCGCGGCATCCGTAGGTCCCGGCGCAGGCGGGCGCGGAGGCTCCGGGGCCCAGGGCGTTTTGATGGAGGCTGGGCCGCTCCAGCCTGCTTCGAGCGACAGCGCCCTGGCTGCCCTTGCAGCGTCGTGGCGTGCCAAGTCTGATTCAGGGGAGCAGTCGCGAGCGCCTGTGGTCGCGGTGCTCGATGGCGTGACGGATCCCCAGAATCTTGGCAGCATTGCCCGAGCAGTCGCATTCTTGCAGGCGGATGGGTTGGTCATCTCCTCAAAAAACTGCGCCCCGCTGTCGCCTGCTGCCTCCAAGGCCTCCGCTGGTGCCCTGGAGGTGCTGGGGGCGTCGGGAAGGCTCCTGTTGGCCGATCGCACGCACAGGATGCTCGCAGCAGCACGTAGTGACGGATGGCGCGTGCTTGGGGCCGACGCAGCTATGGACTCCGACCCTGAGGCTAGCGGCGCGTCTGACGTGGAGGTGCTGAGGGCGTCCGGTGTGACATCGGCTGAGCCGATCGCTCAGAGTGTCAGCGCTGCCGCCAGCTCGCCCCTTCACGCCAGCGCTGCGGCAGACCCGCTGACTCCGACGCTGCTAGTGTTGGGAAGCGAAGGGGAAGGCCTTCGGTTCGTGGTGCGAGAGCAGTGCGATGAGTTTGTTGCCATCTGCCCGAGCAGTGCGGGCTGGTCTGCTGGCCCCGTGGACTCCCTCAACGTGTCTGCCGCAGCCGCGGTGCTTCTTTACGACCTCTGCAGAGCTCGGCGGTAGGCTTGGAACCGCTTGCTCTGGGAAGCGCGAGCGCGTGTGGCGCCAGCGGGAGCAGATCAATCTGAAGCCGTTGAGCCGCGGGCACCCATGCCATCTCAACTGGTTCACGCCACAATCAACCAAGCATGATGGGTGGCTTTGCCCCCGGGCCAATCAGAGCAGGTCGGCCGCCGGCCCTCGAGTGTGCCGCTTCAATGCTGCGCGGGGGCGGGGACCACTCGTTCGGAAACCGGTTGGGTTCACAGTTGTCCGCAGACATAAATCCTACTCCGACAAACGCTCACACGCACCAGGACGAATCGGAGGCGTTACCGGACAGTCCTCAAGCAAGTTCGGCACTGCGACGGTGCCCGACCGTCGCGCGCAGCCTGCCAGCCGCATCTGGTCCAGGCGTCGCCCCGCGCTTGCACATGCTCGCCCACCCCAAGAACTGCTCGTCCGTCACAGACATGCTACCCAGGTGAGCCTCCAGAGATTGCAGTCGGCGCAAGTACTTGTTCGGGAGATGGTGCACCTGCCAGCGCCTCCGCCATGACTCCAGCAACGTCGGCCTGCCCGGCCCCGCGGCGGCGCTGTACGGCGCCCACATCCCCCAGGACTCGTCGCCGGCCCGGACCACGCGCAAGCGCCCCGTATTCGCGTCTTCGACCATCGGCAGCGGCACCGCGCGCACCAGGCCGCAGCGGAAGAACACGCCGGAGTCCGCACCCTCAATCGGCCCATAGAACCAGTGAATCTGCTCGCGGCAAGAGAGACAGCCCTTGGAGCCTCGCCGCTCTGGCCAGCGACGCTCCGTCTCCAGCGCGAACCCGCCCTGGTGGACGACCTCGAACATTGCGAACGCCACCCCGCGGTACACGTAGATCGACGTGAACTGGGTCTCGGTCGGGGAGCCGGAGATGATCAGTCGCTGCGGCAAGTCGGCTCGCTTCGACGCCGCGCTGGCTGCCGCCGGCGCGCGCCAGTTCTCCTCCAACTGCATCACCCCGGGCGTCCACTCCGCGGGCATGAACGCAGACCACTCCCAGTGCGCTCGCAGCATCTCGGCCGTGATCCGGTGGTCCTCCTCGAACATCCCCGCCACGTGCGGCCGGCGCGCTGCCGCCTCCGTCTCCATCAAGGTCCGCTCACGCGCCGACCATGCAAACGTCCTAGCCAGCTCCTTTGCGTGAGCCCAGACGCGAACATGCACTGCCGAGCCGCGGGCCGTCGCGCGCCACTCCGCCACCGCAGCGCGCAGCGCCTTGGGCCAGCCGTGAGTTGCCTCCGGCAGCGGTGACTCGGAGTCGGCAAGCAGGCCGCCTGGGCACGCCTCCGCCAAGCCTGCAGCCACCCGGAGCAGCGTGTGGTTGTTCGGCCGGGCCGGGCGGTGGCGAAGGATGCCAAGCGCTGGGCCTTGCCAGCTGTCGTCCCCCGCCGCGGCGCTCCGCCTGCTGGGTGACGAGCTCCCGGTGCAGCTCACTCCATCCACGGTGCCGCTTGCGATCCCCACGTGCACATCCAGGTCTACCGACCACCGCCCGCACCCCTCGGGCGGGGCAACCGCACCAGCTCCGTCTCGCCGCGTGTCAACCACCAGTCGCCGCAGCTGGTTGGTCACGTAACCCAGCCGCACGACATCGCGAGACCAAAAGGCGAGAACGCCGAGCCGGACCCGGAAGGCGCCATCGCCGCCGGACGCGCACGCAGTGGCCGCGCGGGGTCTCCGACGGAACTGGCCGGGCTCCGGCCCGGGCCGAGCCAGCGCGAGCACGGCCTCCTGCGCCTCGGCCGAGCGCATGATCTCCGCTGGGTCCCATGAGAGCCGCGCCGCCAGCAAGCACCGCGGGACGACGGGCGCACTCAGACTCGGGGAGCCGGCGCTCGGTTGAGTCATTGGGTGGATGAAGGCCAGCGGAGCGTAGTAGTGGCTGCCCGGGGACTGGTTGCTGTCGAATGTGACCGCGGCTCTCACTATTTCACGGGAGGAGTTTGCTACGCAGGACGCAACCTGTGTAGGGGTCGCGCCCACGCGCGCGACACGAGCGCACGTGTCGCCGATGATACTCTCGACAGCCTCTTCAGAGGGCTTTCCGCTGCTCTCCGTGACGTATGACACCCACATCTGTGCCTCATGGACAATGCCCGTCTCGGCCAGTGCCCAGCGCTGGTACGGCTGCCCGCTGAGCAGGCTGAGCATCGAGTGGAGCCCCTTGCCTCGAACAGCGGCGTCTGAGAGACTCAGCCACGACGGCTGCCCGCGGCCGTTCAGCACAGGGATGGTCTGGGCCAGCGCGCCCGCCCAGAGCGCTGCGCAGATGGCCACTCGGACGAGGATCATGCCGCTGCCGGCCGCGTGGTGGGCTGCTTGGTTCGGTGGCAGGGCCCTAGAAGCGGAGCTGTTTCTTTTGCTTGGGCTCGACAGAGCCGCATCACCGAGTCCTCAACGCGCAGAGGAGTCGCCTCCGACTCGACCGCTGCCGCGCGAATCGGCCGGCTTTGGGAGACTTCGAGCATACGTCACAGAACTAGCGGCGCCTTCCCCCCCCCCCTGACGGCGCCGGCCTGTGCAAGCACGGCAAAAGCTGGGCTCGATGGCGCGCAGCAGCGCTCGTTTCGTTCTTCTTTGTCTTTTCCATCGTGCGCCGGCTGGCAACGACTAAGCAAGCCGGCATCGGGCTAAGGATTGACGCATGTGAGTCACATAAGCTGCGCACGCCAACGCCATGGCACTCCAGTGACGGTGCGAGTGCGCCACTGTCGCGCTCTGCTCGCAAGGCGGCTTCCGCAGCAGGCCGAGGGCGTCCCCCACGATGCGTGCCAAGCGCTGCCCAGTCACTCGGCTGCAAGTCAGCCCCGGTCAAGGCTACTCCAAGCTCAAGACGTCATTGTCCGAGCCTGACCCTTGACTCACGAGGCTGGGCGGGCCAGCCGCTTGCCGAGCTTGCGAGCCCACGAGGTCGCGTTGCGCGCCCTCTGTGCTGCCGAGGCGAGAACTGCTCCCGCTCGCGCCGTCCGCGGTGGCGCTGTCGTCGTCGAAATCGTCGTCGTCATCCAGTGGCAAAATGTTTTGCTGTTCAAGGGCATGGGCATCGAGTCCAGTCCCGCGGAGCGCCACTTGCATCACGCCGTGGTCCGCTCCTCGAGCAACAGCGGCGCCACCCCGGCGGCTACGCCGTTCATGGCCAGCCGCGCCGTCGCCGGGCCGCGTTCTGGAGGCACCTGGCCGAGCAGGCCCCGTCGTCGAATCGCCAACCGACGCGGCGGCCGTGTCCTGCCCTCCAAGGGTCGACATCGAGCTTGTGGCTGAGAGCCATCCGGGATTGGCACCAGTGGCTGCCCTGTAGCCGCCGGGCAGCTGCCCAGGCAATCGCACACTCCCTGGGCCACCACCCCTCCCAGTCTTTGTCCCGAGCTGCTTGTCCCAGAGTGAGCCCGACACATGCGCGCGTTCCGCGTCCATGCTTTTGGTCCCTCGGCTTGAGCCTTTGCGGAGCGTGCCGTTCTGGCGTGACACGTACGTCCCGTCGTGCTCCAACAGCCCTCGGGCACGGTCCAGCGTTGCGTCCCGTCGCCACGTCGTTGGCAGTCGAAACGCTCCTCGGCGTGCGCAGGCGTTTCGGCGGACTGCAAAACCAACCCCAACGACAGCTGCGATGCCAAGCACTGAGCCAACAACAATCGCCGCGAGTTCAGAGGCAGACAAGCCCCCCGGCCCCTGGGGCCCGAGCGGGGCTGGCATGACCACAACGATTGCGGTTGCGGCGTGCATCCACACGAGTCCGGGAGGGAGCGGCGTTGGGGCCCCGAACGAGTGCCGTCTCGGCTCGGAAAGCAAACTGCTGTGCCTGGTCTGACCAGAGGATTCGGGCGCCGCGGCCTTGCGGTTTCCACGTGGGCCCCAGCGAGTCAGCGCCACGGCAGGAGGCTCGTCCGGCTCGCTCGCCGGCTGGGCCTTTTGCCGGGGCCCATTGCGGTCCGCGCCCCGACTCTCGCTGCTCCCCGAAGACGGCGGTGGCAGCCCGACTGGGAGGCCGAACGGGGCACCAGGGCGACGACCGTCGGAGTGCCGCCCAATCCATGCTGGGTGTGCCGGCAAAATCAGTCCAACCTCTGTCGACGTGCCCTGGGTTGCGGAGATGAACCGGACGTGCGCCCAGGCGTGGGCTCCAGCGCCGCTCGTTGCGGAAACGCAAGCCCGAACTCCTGGGACAATCGCCATGCCCAAGCTGCGGCGCACCGGCTGCTCCAGCGATGGCAGCTCGCCAAGGCCGCGACGTCCCGCATGCGAGCCAGACACTGCCCCCCTTGCGTCGCCCGTGCCTCTCAGCGCATCTGAGCAGGGCGGAAGAGTGAGGGCGCCCAGCTGGCCGAGCGAGGACAGCAGCCACTCGGAAGCGGACTCCCCGACGCACACTCTCGGGGAGGTGCCACCGGAAGGGCCGCCTCCAGCGCCAGCGGACCCCGCTTGCGGCCATGCCGGGACAGAGCTGGCGACTTCATGGAGCCATGCTCGGAGAGCATCAGCGCCGGCATCCAGCTGGGCGTATGCGCTCCCTGTGTGGCTCGCAAACGCCCCGTTGCCGCTGCCGCTGCCAGGCCACGCCGGCACGGGTCCGCCCCCGCCCTCGCTCGCGGCCATCGATACATTCACGCTGCACGATGTATTCTGAAAGCCATATGCCTGCGCCGGCGATGTGAGCGACAAGGCCGCCGATCCAGAAGGGTCGAGCCTTCCACTCGGGCAAACGGCAATCAAGACGTCGTCGGAGCAATTCGACTGCAGCAGAACCGCCGGCCTCGAGCTGTTCGGGCGGCCGTCTGCCCTGAACTGGTCACGGAACTGCATGCCGAGAGGCGGGTCCAGGGACGTCCCAGCCTTGAACGCTAGCTGGTCCGGGGCGGGTTTGCGCGAGCCCCCGGGCATCATCTCCACCAATCGGGACTCTTGCACTGACGGAAAGGGTTTGCACACGTACGAGGTCCGCCAGTCGACCACCACTGCGCATGGGTCCTCTGCGAGCGGCGGGGCACCCGAGTGGTTCCGGCCGGCAGTTCCGTTGACAGGGGGCGGGGGCGGGGCGCAGCACCCCGCAGGGGAGGCCAGCGTGGGCGTGCCGGTTGCGAACCCGTAGTAGGAGGCGTCACACCGCAGGCCCACCCACACTCTCCAAGAGGCGCCCGGGCGAAGCGGGCAGGCGCCACCGGTGGCGTTGAGGGACACCACGGAGGGCTCCGTCGCTGACCGGACCGATGCAGCGGCCGGCTGGGGGCGCCGGGGCTGCAGCGGCCACAGGGGCTTGCTTCGCAGCGCCGCGTCCCAGTGAGGCGTGCTGTTGGCTTGCCACTCCCAAGGCGTGTCCACGACAGTTGCGGCCACGCACTCTCCCCCGAGAGCGGTGGAGCAAACGCAGACGTCGGTGCCGTCCGGACACTTGGAGCCATGGAACTGCTTCTGCCTTGGCATGGCCGACATTCCGCCGCAGCTCGACACAAATACGCTCGCTCCGGAGCTCTGCGCCGCGTGGGGCGAGTCAGAGAGGGCTCGAGGAGGCGGGGACAGCTCGAGCTTGCAGTCGGCTGGAGCTCAGGCAGCGAGCCCCAACGCCGCGGCTTCGAGCGCCAAGCCTCGCGCAAAGCGGCTGCGAGTAAACAAGTCGGGCTTACGGAATTGGTCCCCGCGAGATAGTCGTGGCTGCTCCGCTGGTATGCGGCGAGCATCGACGTGTTGAAGCTGGTCACACTCCCGCGCCCGTCGCTGACGCACACGGTACAGTTGCCGCACTTGCGGGCAGGCGACGCGTGCGAGTATCTGGCGCTCAACAGCACAGCTACCACTCCAAGCCAGCCTAGGCCGCGGGGGCGGCACATGGAGGCGCGACCGAGACGGCCGGGCGTGGGGCCTTGCCGAGCCCGCGTGCCCGGCGGCTCACGCCCTCGCCGCGGCTCGTGCGGGGCCACGGGTTCAGACGCCCTTGCCGCGAGGCGCACCAGTCCGGCCCAGCGCGACGCGCTGGTGCCGTGCGGGGCTGGCCGAACTCGGCGGCAGCAGAGCCGGGATGCTTGGGAGAGCTTGCAGCAGCGGCAGAACATTGCGGGCGCGACAGTGACCCAGGTGCAAGGCGCGGCAGAGATCCGCACCTGGCTGGCCCAAGCCCGCCCGCCGACCGCCTCCACTTCGAGACCAAGGCTCGCACTCAATGGCCGCGGTCGCCGCTCGCTTCGCTTCCCCCCTGGCCCGCACGGCGAGGACGTGGGCTCCCGGACTCGCGCGTGATGCCGCGGCGGCAACGGGGACCAGGATGGCCTCGGGCGGCCACGCGCTCCCTTCGAAGACGGACTTTTGCGTCGTGGGCGGAGGCATCATCGGTGTGGCGATCGCGCGTGAGCTCGCGCACCGCCACCCCGGCGCGTCCATTACGCTGCTGGAAAAGGAGTCGTCGGTGGCGCAGCACGCGTCAGGCCGCAACAGCGGCGTGCTGCATGCTGGCTTCTACTACAGCCCGAGTCGTTCAAGGCCAAGCTCACGCGCGCGGGCAACGTGTTCCTGCACGAGTACATCGAGGAGAAGGGGCTGAAGATCAACAAGTGCGGGAAGATTGTGGTCGCACGCAACGAGGAAGAGGTGCGAACACAATCGAACCATGTCGGGTTGACAGGCCTGGCGACCGATGCTCCGCAGCACCACAGTGCATGGTGTGGGCTGGGCTGGGCAAGCCACCCAGGCCGCTCGTGTTTGGTGGGCGGGGGTGTCGAAGCCATGCGGCATGGGCCCGAATGTCCTGCTTATCTCGCCCTCCTGCTGTCGCTGCATGCCGTACCCGGACGTTGCCCCCGCCGATCACCCCACCTCCCCACCTCCCCTCCCCTGGCGCAAATCGCAGGCTGCTGGCATTGACGAGCTCAAGAGGCGGGGGGACGCCAATGGCGTGCCCCTGGAGAAGATCACGGCGGCCGAGGCGGAGGAGCTTGAGGTGAGGAACCATCGCACAGCCGCGAGTCAGGACGCGCCCATGCTGTCACTACCACGCCACACCACGCCACGCCACGCCCTCTCTGCCGTCTGTGCATGCCATGTGTGCTTCGCAGCCACTGGTTCGCACCCACGAGGTTGCGCTGTGGTCGCCCACAACGTCGGCCGCGGACCCGGAGGAGGTCACCCGCAGCCTCGCCAGGGACGCCGAGGAGGCCGGCGTCACGTTCATCCACGACACTCGCTACGTCGGGGGCGGGGCCGAGGGCCGTGTCGGGAACGGCTGTGTCGTCCGCACGAACCACGGCACCTTGGAGGCCGGGCACCTCGTCAACTGTGCAGGCCTCTACGCCGATCGCGTCGCTCACGACTTTGGCTTCGGCAAGGACCTCGTCATGCTCCCATTCAAGGGTCTGTACATGTACTGCAACTCCGTGCCGCTGACCCGCCTCATCTACCCCGTGCCCGACCTGCGCAACCCCTTCCTAGGGGTGCACTTCACCGTCACCGTGGACGGAAAGGTCAAGGTGAGCGCGCTTGAAAGCCTGGCGGCGAAGACTCTATCCTCATTCCCCGCATTAGAGCCCCGTCCGATGGCCTGCTCGGCCTTGCCCGCAGATCGCGCCGCCTCCTGCAGGCTCAGGCGTCGCGCCACCCTCCCACTCTCCCACGCCCTCCCCCTCCGCGTGCACGTGTGGTCAAGCGTTTCGCAGATTGGCCCCACCGCCATCCCTGCGCTGTGGCGCGAGCAGTACGGCTTGCTGGACAACATGGACATTGGCGACATGTACACCACGCTCATGACCGAGGCCCAGCTCTTCGTCAAGGCCGGGTTCAACTTCCGCGAGCTCGCCTTCGAGGAGGCCCGCAAGTACTACAAGCCGTTCATGACCAAGGGGGCCAGCGAGCTCGTCAAGGGGGTCACCGACGCCTCGTTTGGCAACTACGGCCGCCCCGGCATCCGCGCGCAGCTGCTTGACAAAGCGCACCCGCACGCTCGTCATGGACTTCCACATCGAGGGCGACGAGTCCTCCACACACGTCCTCAATGCCGTGAGTCCGGCGTGGACCTGCTCCGTCCCGTTCGCCCAGCACGTGTGCGACACGATGAAAGGTGTGAGTGAGGGGTTCCCGGGAGCAAGGGTGGCCGGCAGCTGCGCCCGAAGCAAGTGCCTGCCATGCCCCTTTGCAAACAGCACGCATCTCGTCGCGCCGTCAACACTCGTCGCAAGTGGAGCGCGTTGGCCTGCGCGCAAAGCCTCCGCCCGGAGCGGCCAGTCCGCCCGCACTGCGAGCGGGGGGCTTCGCCCAGCGGCACCGTGAGCCCTCCAGGCCGCCGCTGCCGCGATCGCGCCTGGTCGAGCAGGCCTAGTTGACGATGGTGCAGCTCGCGAAGGGCCGCTATTTTGCTCTGCGATTCAGCTTCGCGGGAAGCCTCTTGCTTCCCCGTCTGCGGCGGCCTCGTCAAGCTGGCGATGTGCGGCGACGAGTTCCGCAGCAGCATGCGCCTGGCGACGTCTCAGGGCACCAAGCTTATTGAGCGCCGTGCGCTGTCGGCTTGCCGCCTCCACAAGCTCGGCTGTGAGCGCAGTCCGCCTCATACCCAGCGACTTGGCCTCCGCCTCCAGGCCGCGGAGCTCGGTTTCGAGCCTGGCGCGCCGTGCCTCCTCAGCCTCCGCCCTCCGGCGCGGATCGTCTGCAACGAGGGAGGCCCGCACCCACTTTCGAAGAGCAGCGCCGACCTGCTGGCTTGCGCGCTGCTGACGCGCACGCGCCGAGGCGCCCTCCCTGCGACGGCGCCTCGTATCGAATGGCAAGGCGGGCAGTGCTCGACGCCTGCTCGCTGCATCGCGACCCAACCCCGGGAAAAGTTTCGCCCGTCGCCGCTTGGGCAACTGCCTGCGCTGTGCAGCCTCTGCCTCACCGCTGCGAACGAGCCATAGCATCTGCCACAATTCCGGCGGCCAAGAAGACACGTTCGAGGACACGCTCTCCCGCCGCCATGGCTGTCGCAACGAGCGTTCTCCGTCGCGAAAGCATCGCAACGTGCTGCTTCATCGCGAGCGCGCTCGCGTCTGCGCGCCACACTGAGGCCCCCGCCGCGGCGTCAATCTCCTCAACTGCGGCGTCCTGACACGGCGAGTCGAAGCCGGCGCTGCGCGTGGGGAGAGGGAAAGCCCAGCCAGCGAAGCCGACCCGCATCCACCCGCCGCAGGCGCAACACTCACGAGTTGCCGCCGACTCCGCGGCCTGCGACGCCCTCGCTTGCGCGGCTTTCAGCCGCTCGTCCCACGCCACCACCTGGTCGAAGTACCCCGAAGAACTGCGTCTGCATCGCCTCCCGCGGGAACCATGGCTGCGCGTGACTCTTGAGCAGCTTTTCGATAGTTCCCGCCCGGCGCACGGCCTGCTCTGCAGCGATTGAGTCATCGCAAGAACAAACCATTTTCTGTCGGCCTGACTGGACTGGGAGCAGCGGCCGCACTCCCGCTCGCCGGTTGGAAAGGCGACTCGAGATGGCCGCCGCTGCTGCAGCAAGCTCCGGCGATCCTGCTGGGGCCGAGTCCACCGGCACGGTGCCGGCCACGGCTGCTCCGTCGCTTGCGGACCAGTACCGATCCATCGACAACCTGCTCCTGCGGCCCTCGCCCTTCGGCAACGAGACCGGATCCCTGCCGAACGGGGAATTCGAGCCAGGTGAAGACACCAAGGCGCGCCTTCTGAGCGAGGCCAAGGTGCTGGTGATCGGGGCCGGCGGCCTCGGGTGCGAGCTGCTCAAGGACCTTGCCCTCATGGGCTTCCGCGACATTCACGTGACAGACTTGGACACGATCGACCTGACCAACCTGAACCGCCAGTTCTTGTTCAGGATGTCCGATGTGGGCAGCGGCAAGTCCGAGGTCGCGGCCAAGTTCATCATGGAGCGCGTGCCGGGCGTGACGGTCACAGCCTACACCAAGCCGGTGCAGGAGTTCACCACCACGTGGTTCCGAAACTTTGCTGTGGTCATTGGTGGGCTGGACAACATCGAGGCCAGGCGGTACATGAACGAGGCCCTGTGCGAGCTCGTGGTGCGAGACGAGGACGGAGACATCGACCCGTCCACGATCATCCCGTACATCGACGGCGGCACGGAGGGCTTCCGCGGCCAGTCTCGCGTCATCATCCCCTTCGTCACCGCCTGCTTCGAGTGCACGCTGAGCATGTTCCCCCCGCTCAGGGCTTTGCGATGTGCACCGTCAGCAGCACCCCCCGCAAGCCGGAGCACTGCGTGGCGTACGCGTTCAATGGTCCTCTGGGAGAAGGAGCGCAAGGGGGAGAAGCTGGACAAGGACAGCCCCGAGCACATGCGCTGGCTCTTCGACAAGGCAACGGAGCGCGCTGCAGAGTTTGGCATCGAGGGGGTCACGTACAAGCTCACGATGGGCGTGACAAAGAACATCATCCCAGCCATCGCGTCGACCAACGCCTACGTCAGCGCAACCTGCGCGCTGGAGGCGTTCAAGATTGTCACCTTTGCCGGCCAGACGATGAACAACTATCACAACATCCTGGCCGACTACGGCTGCAACTGCCCCCACGTATCCCCTGGAGCGCTCGCCCCAGTGCCCCGCCTGCGGGCCCCAGATGAGCGTGAACCTGTCTGTGCCGAGGGCAACCACGGCCAGGGAGCTTGCTGAGGCGCTGACCAGCATGCCGCTGCCCGTCGTGGACAGCGAGCCCATCACGCTGAGCGAGGTTATGATCGGCAGCGTTCCTGACGTCGTGTTTGCGACTGCGGGCATCAAGGGCGGCTGGCACGACCGCTCCAAGGGCAACGCGGACAAGCCGCTTTCCGAGCTCGTGGAGGACGGCCAGCAGCTCACCTTGCGCGGTCCCGAGCTCACCGAGGACACCGTTCCGCGCGGCGCCAGCGTCACCGTCAACTTTGCCGACTGACTCTTGCAGCAGCGTGCGCGGTCGCGCGTGCCTCCGCCCCGTGCTCTCCCAGTGCCCGTCGCCGCCCCGCGCGGCCAGGTGCTCGTTTGGGTGTTGTGAACGTGTTTTCGGTCCTTGCCCCGCTGCTTCCCTCAATGGTGCCCGGTGCGTTGGTGCGGCGACGCCGGCACCTCCTTGCAACCAAGGCGACCGGCAGAGCCCTGCCGGCCGAGGTTTGCGCGGCCTGAACCACGGCCAGCCGCCGCCGCTGCGCCACGCGTGTCATCGATTGCAAAGTCCCGCATGGCTGCCGAACTGGCTGCGAGTCCGCGGCTGTTCGGGGGCTTCCTGAACCTGGCCAAGCCCGCCGGGCCGAGATGCTCGACGATGCTCAACGCGGTGGCCTCGCACATCGCCTCAGTGGCCGGCCCGGGCAAGCGCGGCCGGGTCAAGGCCGGCTGGGTCGGAACGCTTTGACCCCATGGCAAGCGGCGTGGTGCCAGTGGCCCTGGGAGGGGCAAACCCGCTGCATCGAGCTCATGCCAGCGGGCTGGAAGCGCTACCCGCGCCCCGAGTGCTGCTGGGGGCAGGCTCGGCCTCTGACGACGCCGACGCCGACGAGTCGTGGGCGGCTTGCGACTTCACGGGGGCGGCGCGCGACCTCCACTTGCGCTTGGCCCAGGCCGCGGCGGAGCCTCGCGGCAACCCGCGCACGTGCAGCTGCTGCCCTCTTCTCCCACGGCAGAGCAGCTCCTGGCCTCAGTCGCGAGCGCAGCCCGCGCACTGAGCGGGCCCCACTGCCCAGACGCCCTCGCTTGTGAGCGCCCTGCGCGTGGATGGGGAGCGGGCGCACGAGTTGGCCCGGCGGGGAGAGCTGACGGCGGACAAGCTGCAGGCCCGCCCCCAGCTCGTGCGGTCCGTGCGCGCATGCAGGGCGTGGGAGCGCCCGTCGGAGGCCACAATGCAGGCCGCCGAGGCCCGCCCTTGTTGGCCTCTCCAAGCTGGGCTGGGAGGCCGGCGCCCCGCTGCCGGCCGGGCTTGGCCTCGACGAACGAAGCCTCTGGGCGCGGCACCGCGCGCTGGCGCAACTCGCCGCCACGGGGGCACTGCAGGGCTGCTCCGAGGTCGAGATTGACGTCGTCTGCGACGGCGGAACGTTTTATCCGCGCCCTCGCGAGGGACATTGGAGCGCTGCTCGGCACGTCAGCGCTGCTCACCTCGCTCGAGCGAACCGAGTCGTCGGGCATGGCGCTGAGCACTGCGATGGCGCCAGCCCAGGCGGCTGAAGCCGGCTACCAGACCATCGTCGCGGGCACTGCCCTGCACGCCGCAGGGCGCTCCAAGCGTGCTGCTGAGCTCGTCAGAGGGCGAGCTGGCAGTTGCGCAAGGAGCCCTGGCAAGCGCAAGCGCAGCGGACGAGGACCGCGGCCCCCCGCGTTGCGACGCAGGCCGCCTGGGCCCTGCTGCAGCGGCGCAAGGACGTGGCACGGGCGGGTCCCACCGGCCAAACGGAGCTTTTCCATCCCGGTGCTGGTTGAGCGGCCGGACTGGCCGGGCGCCGCGAACTCCGACATGGGCCAACTCTCGCTGCCCTTGCAAGTTGCTGCTGGCGCCGTCCCCTCTGCCGCCGCTGCCGAGGCCATCGTGCAAGACGCGGTCAGCGACGCCGAGTTGCGCCGGATTGGCGAGGCACTGCTTGCAAAACGTCGGGGCAGTCGCGCGCGTCAAGCTGCAGAGGCGAGACGCGTCGGACTGGACCACCGCGCGCCGCAGCAGGGGGGGCTACCGCTCGCAGGCGCTGACCCCAGGGCACTGGGCCGCGGCCAAGCGTCGCACACGACGTCTCGGGGGGCAATGCGGCCCTGGCGACCGCGCGGCGTTGGAGCCCAAATCGCCACCTGGCGGAGACGAACGACCAGGGCGGGCGTGTGGTCGGCGGCGGGCGTGGCCGCGCGCCAGAGCAGCCGAACTTGCGCACATTGAGACAAGCACCGGACCCGCTCACACGCACACACCCACTCACAGGAACAGGAACACTCACAGGAACGCCGAGGGCGCGTCGACGACGGCTGCCGGTTGGCAGGGAGGCGCAGGCTCCGCCATCACCGTGCCGATCAGAGGCCCATGTTAAGAGACGCCGTTCTCCGAACACCCACTTCGCAATGACGGCGGCGACGTGCTCCTGCTGCGGGTGCGACTCGCGCCGGCGCGCAGCATCTCCAGGAACCTCGGGCAGGCTGTCGCTGCTCTCCTGGCCCGCGATCACCTGCTGGAGCACGCCGATGCAGGCGCCGCGTTTGCCCTCCCAGTACTCCTGCTGCATGTCGTAAGCGCTCCATCATGCTGAAGGCCTTGGCCGCAAAGTAAAACGGCCCCATGCGGTAGCAGTCGTTGGCAATCTGGTTCAGCAGCAGCATGGGCGTCGGCCCAGTCTCCGCACGCAGGTAGAGCTCCCACGCAAGCTTTGCCTTCCCGTTCATGATGTAGCACCGGGCGAGCCTGCGCACGGAGCGCATAAGCGCAACGGCAGCGACAAACAGCATACGTGGGCGACGCGCGAGAGGGGGTGAGCGCGGCGGGCCGGGGCCGCTGGGCCGGGGGCGAAGAGCCAGCGCCGGCGGGGCAAACCATCGGAAAAGCTTTCCCGGGGGACGCGCGCGCCGCGTAGCCACCTTCCGGCACGGGAACTCAGCGCGCGGGTGCTCACCACGCGATGTACACGTATTCGGGATGTGAACGACTCGTCGGAGATCTGCAGCAAAACCTGCTCCGCCGTCTCGTAGTCATGCTCGGCGGCCAGCGAGATTCCATAGTTCCAGTTGAACTCCTGCAAGGCATCAGCGGGTTTCGCAGGCGCGAGCAAGCCGGGAACGAGTCGACGCCAGGCAGGCGGCGGAGCAGGGCAGAGCTCGAGCACTCCCGCGGTGGCGACGCCTGCTGGCAGCCAGGGGTGGTCGCTTGCGTCGCTCGGGCTTCACGCTGTTGCTTGAAGACGTAGGGCTTGATCGAGGGCTAGGTACACGTTGACCGTCGGCGAGAACTGCCGCAGGATAAGAAGCAGCTGGCCATGCACTGGCGGCCCGGGACCCGTGTCGCACTCGGACGTGGAGGACCCACGCGCGGAGGCGGGCGGGTGGCGACGGCATGAGCGGCGGGTGGAGGGGAGGCCGCGCGCACACGAGGCGAGAGCGCGGAGCAGAGCGGCAGCGGGGAGAAGTGACGTCGGCGCACAAGACGCGCAGGACGCGCACAGCGGTGCGGCGAGCGTGGCAAGCGCTTGCGCTGGCTTGGAGCTTTGCGGCAGCAAGAATCGGCCCCAGGGGGGGACGCTCTTGGCTCGCATTCACATCGCGGCGCAAGCGCGCGGCGGCCGCGGTCTCACCGAGCTGGAAGTACTTGACTGCGCGAGCGGAGGTGCTCCCTGTCCCGCTGGCCTGCCCCAGCTCCGCGTGCACCACGGCCTTGACGATGTTACTCGGTGGGGCGACGGGCTTGATGCCTCTGCAGTGGCGTGCGCCGCGCGATGTCCCCGGCCTTGAGATAGTGAATCGTGAGGTTCAGCCTGGCCTCCGGCACATCGACAGCGGGGTGAGGATCCGGAGGCGTCGGCGCCGCCCCGGAAGATGCAGAGTTGTGCTTGAGGTCGCGCTGTCCTCCACCACGGCCGCGTCGCCGGTGGCGTCTACGAGCTGGCGCAGCTCCGACTCTGCAGCCTTGCCGTTGTACAGCCGGAAGTGGTTACAGCCTTGGGTTGGCCGCCGCAGGAGTGCGGCGAGTGCTGCAGGTACACCTGCAAGATCTTCAGGCTGACGTCGTAGTAGTCGAGCTTGTAGTGCACATGGCCATATACACGTGGAGGGCAATATCCTCCTTGTGGTTCGTGTGATGCGCTTGAAGATTCTCCATGGCCTCCTTGGAAGTGGCTCTGCGCATGTAGTGCAGCGCGGCAAGAGAGAGCTGGTCCGTCTTGGGACGTGTCGTCGATCTTCTCGTGGGCTGCCAGCAGGCGGTCCTCGTCCGTCGCCGTCCTTGAGCGCGGCGTGGAAGATGACGCGCGCCGCCAGCGGCGAACTCGTCCTCAAAACTCCTCCGCGATGGAAATCGCATCCTTGGGGCCCGGCCCAAAAAAGTACATGCAGCACGCCCTTCCCAAGGCTCGCGTCCCATGGACGGCCCGTGAGCCTGCGGGCGATCATGTGTCGGGGGAGGCAACGCTTCCACATCGGTGAGACGGCACGCTGCCGAGAGGAGCCAGGCCGCCGTCGCCGCACGCTGCGACAGCCTGGCACACCGCAAAGCACTGTCTCTGCACCTCAATTGCTTTCGTCGTAGAGGTCAAGGCCCTTGGCGTAGTCCGCCCAGGTGGATATGGCAGTTATGCCATCCACAACAGCGTCTTGTCATCGCCATCGTCGGCCCTGGCGCTGGAACTCAAGCAGTGTCATTGCACCGGTCCAGTCGCACTTTCCCACAAAAGTCCTGCAACTGCGGCATGGCGCCGGCTTGGCGCGCTTTGCGAGCCCCGGCGCTCGCAGCCGCAGCCGCTCCAGCTCCCGTTCCTCCCGGCACGGCGGATCATTCCGGCCCTTTGCATGTCTCTGGCTGCGAGCGCAACGCACGGCAGGCGCAGGTGCAGAATGCGCGATTGTGGCGCGCAAGCCATGCAGCGCGCTCGGCTGGCAGCGGGCGGCTGGCGGGAAGGGCGGCCGAGGGCGCCAGCGGTAACGGCCCGGCGATGCGAAGAACGGAGCAAGCGCTCCGCACGTCGGTCCCCGTTGCGCCGCTCCAGCCACAGCGCACCGCGGGCATTGCGCCGCGAGAAATCAAAGCGCAGGCAAGGGGCGGGGCGGCGCGGCAGGCAAGGGGCGCACGCGCCGGCTCACGGGCGTCGAGTGTGAGGATGAGTTGCCGAGGCAACCGACCAATCAAGTTTCCTGAGTTGGGGCGCCAGTTGAACGGACTCAGGCTGCGCGAATTGCACGCGCAGAGTTGAATCGCTTCTTGAACACTCAGTCAATGTCACAACAGAGTTTACGGCTCGGAGCTTGCCGCCTCAGCGCTTTCGGAGCATGACCTCTGACACCTCCCGTACAGTCCACACGACGTGCGGCATGGCCGGAAGCTTCCGCTCCCACGCAGGCGCGTCAAGCGCAGGCCCGCCCTCGCCCGACACCGACAGCGCGCGCGAGG